>ML777459.1:417881-444538 GCA_009831015.1 Picea engelmannii | reverse complement strand
CAATAATCAAGCAGAAATTCTGAGTTTGATCAAAGTTTGTCAGATAGTAAGGGAAATAGGACACCGGGAGCTACAAGCATTTGGAGACTCTGAGATCTTGATCAAAATAATACACTCAAGAGGACAGTTTAAAGATGCTGGGCTAAATAAGAATCTGCAAAGGTTAAGAAATATTCTAAAAGATTTCACCTCCTTCAAGTGCTACCATATTCTCAGAGACTCAAATAAAGAAGCAGACAAACTAGCCAATGAAGGTTGCCTTCTGTCCCAAGGAGATCTAAGTGTAAATGGTGGGGACCCAGTTAAAAAATGTATTCCTTGAAAAGGACAGCAGCTTGCAAAAGAATGTAGATGGAAGCAAACGCTTGAGAAAGATAGCTAGAACAGAAGCTGAAACACAGCGTTGAAACTCAGATGCCGGAACACAGTTGCTGGAACACAGATGCTGGGACACAGAAGCTGAAACACAGTGCTGAAACAGTGCTGGAGATTATGCTGAAATACGGTGTTGCAGCAGCTGAAATAAAGCTGTTGTTACATATGCTGAAACACAGTGTTGGAACAGTTGCTGAAACACAGTTTGTTACATGTGCTGAAACACAGTTTCGCCACATATGCTGAAACACAGTTTTGTTACTTATGCTGAAACACAGCGGTGGAACAGATGCTGAAACACAGTGCTGGAAATTATGCCGAAACAACGATGGATATTATGTTGAAACAGTGATGCACCACAATTTGTAACTGAATTTGTGGCTTTGCCACCCCTCTAATAAAAACTATAACCGTTTTTGTTAAAAAAATTTTTTAGGAAGTTTGGTATTGTGACAAATATTTTGAAATTGTGAAATAGAATCAATTATTTTTCTAAAAATAAATCATTTATAAATAACACAATTCAATAGTTTGTATTAAGAAGCATTCTATGAGTTTGTATAAATAACACAATTCAATAGTTTGTACTTTAATTACTAACATGGAAAGGATAACCATGAAAACGAGGCTTACCTAACACTCCATTAGTGTGGTGTGTTGGTGTTATTTGCTCAGCTCCATTAGTGTGTTGTGTTGTTGTTATTTACTCAATTCAATGTCATACTGGATAATAGCATAAGAGTGTATTGTGTCGTAAGTAACTATTAGAATATGTACAACACTACCACCACAAATTTTATATTTTTTTAACCACATCGTGTAAGTTTTCAATAGAGAAACTCACACCACTAGATGCAAATTACAACACACAATATATTATTTGAAGGCATCTTGATTCCATAATTTCTTATTGCAATTTTTTAAAATTGTAAATGGATATTTATAAATATTATAAATATGATCAAGTGGACATCCATCATAAGCATCCCACATCTATCATAAGAATCCCATCCATTGGACTACTAAAAATTCTATGTAAGGGGAAGGAGAGTGAATGTTTAACAAGTCATGATAGGGAGTTAGGAAGAGTTCAATATTTATATGTTTTTCTAGGGTGTTGGTAGGGTTCCTTTGTTCAACTTTTCCCACACAGAAAAGTGATTTGTTGTCCATTACAATTGGTAAATTTCATGCATTTTTCAACATAGCCTTGCTTTGCGTGATCAACTCCACCCCAATGTTTCACATTTCATATATATTTGTCTTGTTTCTTATGTTTTTGGTTATTTCCTGCATTTTCTAGCATGTTTCAAGTTTTTTTAGGGTTCAATCCCTCTTGATGTATGATCTCATGCCCTCTTACAACAAGTTTAGACTTGACATTCCCTAATTTTGCTTCTATAGGTTATAGGTTAAGTAGCATAATAATTGTTCACATAAGCAAGCAAGATTATTATAGTAGTAATTATTGATATTATGGTAGCTACGAAAGGTATTAACATCTACGTGTAACCTTTGACGAGACCATAATATTACGGGAAGCAAGAGAAACCCTAAACAGATGTGTAGAAACCCTAGAAGACATGTCGGTTCAATAAAATAATTCATATTTAAGTGTTAACCTCTAAAAGAAGAAGTTAGCCAGAACAGATGACAAAGAGAACTATAAATAAGAGGGTGTTAGAGCTCATTTGTCATACACACTCTCACAACTACATAAAGACTAGTGATGCACAAGTTTGGAGAAGGAGTGTCGTTGCAACTACTGCAACTGGGATTTTTTTCCTTGGTTATGGTTTAGACTTTCTGACTTGATTATGGTTTGGACCTTCTGTTTGGTATGCTAGCCTGGGAGAGAGATACACTACCTTGGTTTACTGTTGGTTTTAAGTTCTTCTTCTGAAATTATTTTGTCTGTCAAGGTTAAAGGTTCTTGGGGGTGGTTGCATGCCTATGGTTGAGTGACAATATTGCTATATTGTCTATGGAAAAATGAGCACATATATTTTATTCTAACAGGTTATGGGCCCACACTATCTTTAGACATTCTAACCACTAGAAGATAGATTGTGAAGATATTTGTTAATCTTGTTATGGCACCAGTTACAACTGCAGCTAGGTTTTCTGATTAAGTAACGACAACAAACCTTAACCCATGTGTTCAAGCACTTCTGATGAAGCGTTTGATCTAATTCCTTGACATCCTAGTGCACCCTATCCTAGTGCACCTCTTGGTACCCTTAGCTAGAAAAAATGTCAGGTTTGAATTTTTGGTCAAATTCAAAGTCAAAGTTTGATTGGTCAAGGTCAAAGGTTGACTAGTCAAATTCAAAGTCAAAAGGTTGACTTCTAGTCAAATTGATTTTATGGTCAAAGTTGAAATTTTAGAGTTTCTAGCTTGTTCTAATCATTGAATCTTCTGATTGAGTTTCTAATCTCTTCTTGTCAAGATGGTATCTAGTTTTAGATTGGAAAACAAGTTGGACGATGCTATAAGGTTTCAAAGGTATGCACTTGTATATGATATCTAAGTTATATCATCTAGAAAAACATGAGTGTGTTTGCAGGGAAAGTACTAGATACCTTGTCCAAGCTGAAATCTTGGATTTAGTGCATTTAGAGGAACAAGCACACCCTCCATAACAAGTGAGGCTTTAGGTTCCAAGTTTGATTATTTTTTTAAAATTTATATAAATCAAGGGTGATAGTTGCTACATTACAAATTATGAAATAAGTCTTTGAAAGATTCTATTATTTCTAGGTGTAATGAATACTTGACTGCATATGAATACTATTGATATAGATGCTTATTGTACTTATTCGCAAGATGAACTAACATCTCATCTAGATAGATATTTCTTGTTTTCTCTTGTTGTTCTTGTTCTGGGCAGGTACCCTTGTGAAATATGTTTGATGAACAATCCCTGCGGAAGCTGTCATAGATTTTTTTTATAAGGATGACACAACTTCCAGATGGGAAACAATCAAAACAAATATAAACAAACTTAAAGAGACTAAGAGGAGTCAGACTCGAAGGAAGTTAGACATTAAAAAGAAACCAGAACATGCTTGTGACACTTTGTAGAAAACAAAGAGAGGTGCAACAAACAAAAGCATGGATTATCTCAGATGGAGGGAGATGATCACAAAATTCCAAAAGAAGAGTATGCATATTGCTAATTTAGGCATGAATCTGGGATTAGGAGGGAGCTAATCCCCAACAATACGATCCATTGAAGAAGAATCCGTAAAAACTATGAAGTATCTATCCATGTTCTTCATTGGAAGTAGCAGCCATGATAATAAACATGTGTTCAGTTTGACTCTAGAAGAATTCTTCTTTGAAAGAAGCCTTGAATATCCTTGGTTGTCCATCTACATTTATGTTCTAATGGCGGAAGGAAAAATTTGGAGCCTTCATGAAAGAAGGGCATGTAATCTATATAAGATTCCATGGACTCCAACATTGAAGAGAAAGATGAGGATGAACATGAAGATTCCAAGAAAGAAAGAAAAGTCAGAACAAACAATTGAACCAGTTTGAACCAACTAGAAGTAGTCAATCAAAAGGAATGGAAGGAAGTTGTGATGAAGAACAATGTATGTGAGAAATTGTGAAAAAGACTTAAGCATTGATAGATACAAGGCAAGACTCAAGGCTAGAGAGTTCTCCTAGAAGGAGGGGGAAGACTATGATGACAACTTGTTCCAGTAACCAAACATACCTCTACCTGAGCCATTATATCTCCTACAATATCCATGGGTTGGAGTTTACATCAGATGAATGTAAAGACTATTCTTCTCAACATAGTAATTGAAGAAGACGTGTATGTAGAGAAACCTCAAGGTTTTGAGGTATACCAAAAATAGACCCTTGTATGTAGCTGGAAGAAGACCTTGTATGGTTCAAGCAAACTTGGTGCATCACCTCTCATGTACAACATAAGCGTGGTGAAAACTTCCTATGATAGAGGAAGTATATTGAAAGGGTTCTTCAAAAGTCTAGGATGATGGATTGCAAATCCATGGAAAACTCCCATGATGACAGATTTGAAGAAGTTGAGAGACTATGATCCAGTAGACCCGTCTCTAAATAGTAAATTGATTGGCTCGTTACTGTATTTGGACAATACACAACCGTATATTTCTGATCAAAATCTGGACTAGGGATCAAATTTTAGCTCAAAAATCAATGTTCTCTGAATTGCCTCAAAATGAACGAGAGCGTAGCCCTCGTCATCACGAACCCAACACAACTCGTTTCGTCTCAAACGGATGTCGGGAGCGAGAGATATCGCGATCTGTTCGAATCGCCAAACAGAAAAAAAAAAGAAAAAAAAAAAGGATGATGACTGTGTAGTTCGTACAGTCCGTACGGATGCTGACGTGGCATGACCGTACGCTGACGTGGCAGAGCTGAGTTGGTAGTTTTAGATTGGCTGACAGTTGGACGAATCGTGTTGTGACACGTGGCATGGTTTTGACAAATTATGAGGTGCCACGTGGCCCAGTCGTGGGCTGCCACGTGGTGCCATGGCATTGGTTGTTTGTTCAAAAATTTATTAAGTTCACCGGAATCGAACTCCAGACCTCCACCATAGACTGAGCGCTTTGGCAATGGTCGCCCAACTGGCACGCCATGCGTTGGTCCTTGTTTAAACTATGGGTTTAATTTTATTTAAATTTTATTGAAATGAGATTTGGGGCGCGTCCAGGCTGGGGCTTAGCCCCAACCCTCGGTCGCATACATTTCTATATATGACCATCGCCCATATACATGGAACGCGCGCACATTTTAAATATAGTCCAGCCCCGGTCTTATGGATCGATCCATATGACCTTAACCTTGGCGCGAGTTTGGGTTTCAAAAGGTGTTAGCCACGGTCTTATGCGCCTACCCATATGACTTGTGTTTTGAACCTTGGCCCTTTTCGGATGAGTGCGGTCGTATGGATGACCCATATGCCCAACGGCTTGGCGATTGGGGGTTTTAGTTCCGCTAACCGTTCGATAGTTTAGCCCATTTTGCGGTTATGTGCGGTGTTGGGTTTAAGCACGCGTTTTGGAGCGTGTTCTGGGTTGAAGCACACAGAGGTGCGTTTTGGCGAACCAGAGCCAACAAGCTTGAAGGAAGAGGATGCCAGGAGGCCTATCTTTCTCATTTTTTGGCCGAATGAGGTGTCGTAAAAGCCCAACTAGGGGTTTTTGGACGTTCTGAATCCATTGGCACTATTTTCAGATCCATTYGAAGACTTATTTTGCAGGTTTTTAACCATTGAAGTTTTAGAGAGCTCTAGGGAGCTTGAAGCCCTCATTGATTGAGGTCATGTTTTGGTGAGTCCAAGTTTGTTTTCTGTGACTGAATAGTCATTTTTGGCTAATTGTTATGCTCTAAACACATTGGGACAGGTTTCAAAGGCTTTTGAGGACTTTTATAGGTTTTTTTTCCAAAAAGAAGCTCAGGGAAGCTTAAGGCCACATGTAGAAGAGGTCATGCCCGGATGAGCCATGATCCGTTTTCCGAGTTTTATTAGTCATTTTTGGGGTTTTTATGTATTCTGATCCCAATGGTATAGCCAAAATTTCCATTGGAGTTGAGCAGCATCTTGTAAAATAATTTTTGAAAAATTAATCGCAGAGAGCCAAGTCCATTGATGGAGGCTCAAGGAGATGTAGCCCGGAGAGGGGTGAACTCCTTTATCATGTTGTTCTTGTTGTGAGTGTTTGTTGGTTATTATTTGATGCAAGTTATTATTTTCTGTTGTATTTATGAAAAAAACTTATTTAATCTTGCAAAGACCTCACACATAAGTATTTAAAAGAAGAAGCATAAACTTGGCACATAATCTATTTTGCATATTTTAACACATGAAGCAAGGTCCTGTAAAGTTTATTTTAATGAAGTAGAGGGTGCTTGCATAGCATAACAAGTCAGCCTTCTAATTTCAGATCAATTTCTTTGTGGGATGTTTGAGTTATGATATACAATTGCATGGATTTATTGATTCAGATTGGGCAGGGAGTGCAAATGAAAAAAAAGGTGCTACTTGGATATGTTTCAGTTTGAAATTTGCCATGATGTCATGGGCTAGCAGGAAATAGAATTTTGTTGCACTAAACACTGTAGAAACATAGTATATTGTAGCTTGTGATGCTTGTACGGAAGCAGTGTGGCTCTGTAAGATGGTTTCTAGATTGTTTGATCAGGTGTTGGATTCAACCGTGATATATTGTGATAATCAAAGATGTGTGAAACTTTCATAGAACCCAGTGTTCCTTGACAGGTCGAAGCACATTGAAATTGTGTATTATTTTCTCCATGATAGATTCCATAGGGGAGAAGTGGTTCTCTAATATATATTCACATATGAGAAGATAATAGATTTTTTGGTAAAGCCTCTATCCAAGATGAAAAGTTTGTGTACTTAAGGGACAAGCCGGTACTCATGGAGATGACTTCCTTATTGAAAAAGGAAGAGATTAATCCCAGGTTGGGAGGGAGCACTGATATGATATATGGGAAGTCATTTTCCAGTTCATAAAATGGTCCAGGTTGGGCAGTCACCTTCCAGTCCAGAAAGTGGCCAATATTTCTAACGGACATACATTTTCCAGTTCGAAAAATGGTCTAGATCAGACAATCATTTTCATAATGAAAATGGTTCAATAGATTGTTGATGTACCATAGAAAACGATTCCCCTTGTGGAGAGTGTGGGGGAATGGTATAGGAAAATCATTCTTCTTGGCAGAAACTCCAAGTAGTGGTCAAGTAGAATGGTCTGCCTTGTCGGGAAATCATTCTTTTGAAGTTCATAGTTGTGAGCAGTTTCAAAGAATGGTCCATTTTGGAGGTTGGTGCAGGACATGTATTTCCATTAGGAAATGGTCCAGACAATCATTCCCTAGGGTAGACTCATTCTCTCCAGGTTGCACTATGATTAGTTTCAAAATAATGGCCCAGTTAGGTGAATGGTCCAAGTTCAACAATCAAGGATAGTCATTCCCTAGGGCATACTCATTCTCTCCGGGTTGCACTGTGATTAGTGCCAGAGGAATGGCCCAGTTAGGTGAATGGTCCAGGCTAAAAAATGAGGGACATTTATTTTTCTATGCTTGGGGAGAGTAGTCCAGATAGCCCATGGCTGATGTTTTAATTTATGAGGGCAGATGCTCTTATAGATTTCACAGATGTGAGTGGAGGAATGGACCATATGACTCAGTTTGTATCGTGATATTGTTTATGTAGGTTAATATTATATGATATGATTGTTGTGGAGACTATATGTCTCTGGACAATAGTTGTATGCTACTATGGTGGATGTGATCCATTGATAGTGACTATGTGTCACTGGTTAGTAGTTGTGTGCTACTAGAAGTGGTTGTGTACCAATGGATAGTAGTTGTATACTACTATGAATAGACATAGTTGTGTTCTATTAGATGAAATTGTTTTGATTTCCATGGAGAATACCACTAGTGTTGGAGATGATTGTCAGCTAGATGGATAGTTAGTGTGCTTATGGACAGAGATTCTCTAGGTGGAGAATGGTCTAGGCAGGAAAGATCGTTGGTGGACAGACATTGTGCTTATGGAAAATGGTCCAGGTTGATATATTGTTGATGTACCATGGAAAACTATTCTTCTAGGATGTATGCCCATATTATAAGAATGGTTTGTCTCCCTGAGTTCACAGTAGCGACCAGAGTGGAGAGATTGGTACAGGACAAACATTTTCTCTGATTTAACAGTAGTGGTTGGAAAGAAAATGGTCTAGGATAGTCATTCTTCTAGGATGTATGCCTGAATTAGAATAATTGTCCTTGTAGCCCATGGCGTGGCTTCCAACATCCGTTGGAATAATTATTCTTCTAGGACATATGTTCGGATTAGAATAATGGTTCTTGTATCACTCTTTGCAGTGAGTGACTTATTCAACATCATGCCTGATCACTCAGGTGGAGTATGGATTCACAAGATGATGCAGTTGATACTATCAGATGATACTGATAGTGGTGATGTTTCTCGTGAGTTGATCTATGTGATCATGAGATAGTCTGTGTGGCTATGATAATGCTACCGGTTGAATGATCTGTTTGTGCTCAATACCATTTCCTTTAATACCTCCCTGGCTAGGAGGGAGTGTTGATATTATGGTATCTACGTGAGGTATTAACCTCTATGTGTAACCTTTGATGAGACTAGAATATTTCAGGAAGCAAGAGAAACCCTAAACACATGTGTAGAAACCCTAAAAGACATGTCGGCTCAATAAAATAATTCATATTTAAGTGTTAACCTCTAAAAGAAGAAGTCGGTTTAGACATATGACAAAGAGCATTATAAATAAGATGGCGCTAGAGCTCATTTTTCATACACACTCTCACAATTGCATAAAGACTACTGGTGCACAAGTTTGGAGAAGGAGTGTAGTTGTAGCTACTACAACTGGGATTTTGGTCTCTGGTTATTGTTTCAAATTTATGAATTGATTATGGTTTGGACCTTATGTTTGTTACACTATCCTTGGAGAGAGATACACTACCTTGGTTGGCTATTGGTTTTAAGGTATGCTTCCATAATTATTATGTCTGTCAAGATTAAAGGTGATCAGGGGTGGTTGCGTGCCCATGATTGGGTGACAATATTTCTATATTGTCTATGGAAAAATGAGCACATCTCTTTTATTCTAACAATAATAGGATTAGGGAAAATATTGATGTGAGAGACAATAAAGAGTTTTCATTCTAGATTTCAAATCTACCATATATGCATAGAGATGAAACAATTCATTTTCCCCAACTGGTGAAAACTGAACCACATAGGTTCCTTCTGGTCCACACGTTTCACATACATTTATTTTGTCTTTACTGCATACTAGGAGGTGACATGGATTTCACATGGTATAACCACATAGAAACAACATAGGCATCACATATTTGGTAAACACTAGTATTCATTGATGTTGTTAACAAAGTATCATCACTACTGCTTTATTCTTAATCCAACAATCATTTTTTGCAACTCCTCAAACCACTGAAATGTAGAAAAAATAGATGGAAACCTGGTAAAGGCCACTCATTTAAAAAAAAATTGATGATACATCGTCGATCATTATTCTTTTGAAAATTGCTTTTTAATAAATGATCAACGCGTGTAATCTCTTTTATGGTCATATGTACATTTCAAAGCCTGCCCCACACCAAGCTCTTGGCCATATTCTCTCACGAGAACATTTGACACATGAATATCGTATGTGTTTAACCTATAATTAATGTTACTTGGAAACGAGAACATGGTTTCTCCTGAAAAAATATTTTGTATACATTTAGAAATCAACTATAGAAATTATTAACCCATTGAAAGATCATTTTAATACATTATTCATGGACCCTATTCAATGGATCTTCTATTAGTTTTCCATGAACCATCCAACACACTTCTCTTATCTTCAAACAATGTATCGTCATGGTTCACTTCGGCATTCCCTTTCCCCTGCTTTAGGGGTATGCTAGTTTACTTTAGAACGAAGATGTTAAATCGTACACTCGAGTTAAAATATACTTCGGCATGCATACATCTAGAATTTTACCAACGTATGGTTGCATAGGATTATAATATATATTTGTTAAAAGGATCTTATTGTTGGTTTAATTGATAAAGTCATGGTGGGTATCCATTAGTGGAATCCCCAACTATAGTGCACCATATACTAACCCTTTGTCTTTTGAATAAAGTAGAGTAGGTCGTTGTTTAATCTAAGGTTTAAGATGTTTGACGTGATTATGGATATGGGATGTAATAATAATAATAATAAAAGGATTTTATGAGTATATAGTCTTTATGTAAATAAGTATATTTTTTGTCATGCTTATGTTTTTGACTTCTTATAATTGAAACTCACAATGGTTCAATAGAAGCAGGTATTATATGGAATTGAATCCTAGCATAGAGTCAGAGATATGAAATTGTAATAAGATAGCTTACAAATTGAATTAGGAGAACAATATCAATGAAAGATGAAAAAGATGGTGGGTTTAATTATAGCAAAATTGTCAACTAGAGCACTAAGCTTTGTAGGAGTAAATATTTTCAAGAACCTTGAGATAAGATTGTAAATTTACAGAAGATCAAATCTGATAGTGAACCTTCAAAGTCAACCTCTATTCATCGATGGGGGGGAAGATTTCTCATTTTTAAAAGCCTTGAACTCTCCCCCCTGAGAAATATTTGGTAGCATCTACAAATTTGGTAGGCATGACTTTGTTTGTGTAAGAAGCTAGTAAACATATGACTAAGTGTATTTTATCTCATGAGCTCAATGCAACACTACTCACTAGAACCATAGCTTCTTCTTCCCTATTGAGTGATCTTAATGGAAGATATTTTGGATCTTCTCAATTGTGTACTTGAATGTTTGTAGGTTGAGCCCTAATTTATTATTTGGTGTGTAAGTGAACATTCCTGCAAGGTCCCTTAGTAATGTGCTTGTATTAATTTTTTTAACTAAGCATTTCTCAATATTCAACAAACATTGATAAGACTTATAAATACATTGTTGGTTCTTATTCCCATTGTGCTATCAATGACTGGTTTTGTGGTTGTTTCCTTAGTTTCCTATGTTAAGACTCCATTTTTTTCACCATGAAATATTTAAAATTTACTTTTAAAAGAACCACCATTTAGACTTTGAAAGAGGAATCTAATGTTGCACAAACCTTTATAAACCATTACTTGTCCTTGATATTGATAATGTGAACCACATTCTCATTAAAATGTGCACACAAGGGGCCAAGATAAAGTCAAAATTAATCATCACACCCTCCTTGAGTTGTGTGCACCCCTTGACAAGGTAAAAATTAATGTTTGCATTACCCTATGTTGATTAAATCAAGGTTGCTCACTTATGTGCACTCTCCCATGTTGATTAAATCAAGGTTGCTCACTTATGTGCACTCTCCCATGTTGATTAAGTCAAACTTGATTATTTGTGCAAATATTAAGTGCTCTATTTATTGGAAACACACATTCCTATGTTAATTGGGTCAAGATTGATCACTTGTACAAATCCCATTGTGCTTTATTTATGGAAACACACTTTCCTAGATAATAATTTGGTCAATTTTATTGTGCTTTATTTATGGAAACGCACTTTCCTAGATATTGATTTGGTCAATCTTGATCATTAGTGTGCTCATCCTATGTCTTATAATTCCTTGAGTATGGACCATACTAATGATACAAAACCTTAAGAAGCCTCACACTCCATTTAAGAAACTCTTTCATATGGGTTATCCATTTTTTGTTCATGAATATACTGAACCTATGCTAACGTGGCATTTGGATCAATGATCTTGGTACTGGATAGTTGTTGGTTATGCTTATTTTATTTCCATTTAAAGGTTTTCTTGGTTTCATAAGAAATTATCACCCCCTAAAATGTATCCTAAATAAGAGGTGGATAAGCGGTAATATTAAGACATAATTAGTAGTTCTAATGATATAATGAGTCCAACTTTTTTACCCTGAATTTCTTTTTCCAACTATTTTGAAATGTTTAAGAAAGTGAGTTTTTTCTCCTCGGAAAAGAGCATGGAAAACCATCGAGTACTTCCCCACATTTCATGGATGGTAAACAAGGTAAACTGTTCAGCTTGATTATGGGCCCAACTCGGTGGGGACATCAAGTGAGGCCCTATACAGGCTCCTGGTCGAGGGTTTGACCCCAGAACCTAATTTGAGTAAACAATGACACTCATCCACTTGAGCTAACCCATCAAGATGTTTAAGAAAATGAGTTAATAAGGTGTTTGAACATTTGACCAATCCCTCATATTTCATGTTTTTTGGATTTACCTGAACCTTGTGATCAAACCATGTTGTTTTCCCTGCTTGAATGAACCATATGAGACAACCTTGTGAATAAATTGGGTTGGACAACCTTCTATAATGTACCCTTCTAGAGAACCTCATGAATAATTTGGGTACAATGCACTACATTAACAAACTTTGTGCAAGAACCCTTTGCAAAAACTATGTCAAATGCACTACATAAATGAATATTACGATCAAAGATCATATGTGATCTCTTAACATACCATATTGGGTGCCATGGAAAGTTGTCGAACCATGAAAAGTGATGGAAATCCACTGGTATAGTGATTTACTTTGGTTGTTCATAATGATGTGTTTATTTAATTTTTATTTTAGACCCTGTCGATATTTTTGTTTTGGTTCCATCGTATTTTGAAGGCATATGAATTAACAATTTCTCAATTGAAAAAGATACATATTATTATGGATTTAAAGAATTATAGGTTTAAAAACGATTTCAAGGTCAATTTTATTTTTAAAATTCTTGCCCATGGGGATTCAAGATACATGAGATAAACAATTGCTTAATGTATAAATATATATTTGATTTGTAAAAGGGCCTCTGCGTTTACTTTGTCAATCTATGTCTTAGTACGTTACCCATATTTTATTGTGGTTCCAAGTACCATAAAACCAATGTATTTTCATTATACAAGCTAAAAGGAATTTTTAGGACCTTTTTCTAAGTTTTGTTAAGTTTCTTTATTGTAAGGGCCGAGAACCCCTGTGTTTTAGTGTTATTTTCACAAGGCTTTTAGTTTAAGATTTATTATTTATGTTTTGCATTTTTTTTTTTCTAATCAAGGTATAAGATCAATTTACTAGATATTGTATATGTCCAACAAAAAGATTTACCCTTTTTAAATTGATGTGGAAATTTTTAGGAACTTCTAAATATTGGTGGATGACAACCTAAAATCTTGGTTTTGAGGAGTGAAGAAATCAAATATTTTCAATGAAGGGTATGTATAATCTAGCATTTCCATTATGCCTATAGTGTTAGATCATTTTTTCACTTTTATTTTCCAATTCAAATATTTTGTGTGTGTGACCTATGTAGCACGCCATTTGAGCATCCTATTGTGCTTGTAGATATTGTTTTTTAATTCAATCATAGACCATTCAGAATCTAATCCATTGCCATCAGACATTGTCTCGTAAGTTTTTTGAATATTTTTTGAAGAGGATGCTAGAAGAGAAAGGTGATGAGAAAGGGAGCAACAAATATCTTAAAAATGACAAAAGTCATGAAAATTATCTACAATTTCTAAAAAGGATTAGTGGAGTGAAAATGCTCCATCTAGTGATAATGATATTCAAGACCCCACTAACCATAGGCATTCAACTTATCAACTCTAATGTTTTTCAACTAGTAGTATGCTAGAGGCGTCGTTCCAATATTTGATACAATTTTTCTTCTTATATGAGAAAATGGATAGAAGAAATCATTATCTGCAAAGTTATTAATGATTCCAACATGGGAACCTAGTGTTGACATGCTTGGGTTCTTCTGGTAATGATCTAAATCTTTACACTGTTAGTACTAATTACATATGGACATGTACTATGCATGGTAGTTTGTCTATGTGTATGGTGTATGCATATTAAAGTGGTAAGCTCATGTTGCACGATCCTTCATTAAGTGAAGTAAAATAATAATTATCTTCAAGTGGGTTAGATGAATATCATGAAACATATTCCATTATATTCATCAAGCAAGAGTTTTATATGGGATCCTATTAAGATGTGACTCCCTTACTCAGATATGGTTGTTTTGTTAATATTGGTAGAAATGAATTCATTCATATGGATGGGATTTTGGTATTCAAAACAATTTCGTTTGATTTTACCATAAAGTAAGCATGCATGTTCATATTTATTATGAAAAATTGTTTGGCATATCTGAAGACGAGTCATTGAAAATTCCATATCTCGTGGATGTGTTGGGGTGTTTAATAGATGTTTCTATTAGTAGAACATCTTGTTGGGTAAGAATATTTGAAATTCATGTGGATGTTACTGGTAGAGTCCATCATATTCCCAAAATTTGCATCCACATTAGGTGTTTTACAAAAAACAAGGTTTTTCAATACCAATTGAAATTATTGATGGTGAGTATAAGTGCGTATCTTTAAATATATATTTTTCAAATTTATTTCATATCAATAAAAATATTTATACTGTGTGGTGTTATCTTCATTTTTGTTGTACACATTGTTAATGTTTTCTTTACTATGAGCTCTATTAAAAGGTGGGGCACAAGTAATTGAAAGGGAGAGTTTATTTTGTCATTTCATTGTTATAATGATATAAACATGCCACTTTCCAACTTCTTGCAACAAAAGGTGGCGATGAAGTTGCAACCACTATATTAGTTGTCTCTATAGAATATGGAATGCATAATGCATTACCATCATATATTAGAGTCTCGTAGCCACATCAAGTACAATGTCATGATATTCATCTTATGTTCTACAAAGTTTTCAATCACATAAGGTCTCAGAACATGATACACAATGAAGCTTATTGTAAATTCCATGTTCAGATGAAAGTTTCATAGTTACTTTTGAACTTATTGTAATGCATTTGCCACGTTGGATTTTGAAAAGGAACAATTCAATAGAGTCCATCATAAAAGGATACAATGACCTTGAGGAGGTTTTTTTTTATACATGGTCAACCTTTTCTGATAGATATCAATGAACTTTAATTTCAAGCGATCATAGTCAACCTCCTGGTAAAGGGCGAGTGGGACTAACATTCAGATTTCACTATTTGTATATAGCCTACAATTGCATGTGTAAATACACGTTTCATGGGATTCACACCAACAAGATCATTTCCATTCTTATTATGGATTAGGGATGAGGACTAGTGCACCACATTTGGAGTTCTAGACATTCTACCATTGGTTAATATATGTATGTATTTTTTGATGCAATAATTATGGTGAATTTTATGTTTTAATCTTTATGAATATTTATTGTTACATATAGTTATTTATGTCCTAATATATTAATGTTGTATTTATTTTTCCAAGGAAAACCTCATGGGAAGCCCAAGGGATGCTTTCCCACATTCATGGATGGAATCCTTAGCAAACCCATTGATGTAGACTATTGTACCTCACCCACTGGGATTTGAATTGACGCCTATTGGAATGGAACTAACCAAATGCCCAACAACATTGGTGACAACTAGTTGCGCTAACCCCTTGGGTTATATTAATGTGTATTATCAATGGTTGGTTACACTTTTGTTATCATTCTAGCGGTAATCCATTTTAATGTGATAGCTCATGAAGTAGAGTTTCCTTGAGCATATACTTATCTTCTAAGTCCTCTAGTTTGTGTTTGCATTTGAATTTGGGGACAATAAAATTTAAAAAACATGCACTAGTGCAAACATATGTGTTGACTTCTCTGCATGAGAAATGATTCAAGAATTGGATAAGTATGGGAAACTAATGTAGATAGGAGGAGAGTCATGTGGGAAAATTTAAATGTGGAGAAAAGGTGGTCATATGTCGGGTTTTCCGCTTCCGCATAAAATAGAATTCAAAAATAGATTGTGTTATCTCATGTGGAATAGGTGAAGTGAAAAGGTATGAAGAATGCAGGGAAAAGACTTAATGTTGATCATAGATAATGAGCTTAATACAAGGCTTCTTCACATGGCACAAGTCATGAAAATGTCTAAGTGTTAGAAGTGTATGAGTTTTTCACAAAGTAATAAGGAGAGGTAGAACTTGTGCGTGATGCGGAGAATTATGGATCAAGATAAAAGGAGATAATTTTTTTCATGGTATGACTTAACATAAGGTATAAGGTTGAGACATGAAAATGGGTCAACACCTAGCTGACCTTCCCACAATGTTTACCTTCAATGTGAACCCTAAAAGCCTTAAAAATTACAAAATGCATCAAAATTGGGTTCTTGGACAAAGATTACAAATGCATGCTAAGTATATAATATGCATGATTGATGAAATAGAAGGGAACTAGGCTAGAGTTTTTCACATGGATAATAATACTTTGTATCCACTTTTCTCAATAAAGTCTCCAATTCCCCAAACTAGATATGCCAAAGTGCCTTCTTGGTTGTTTTGACATATTCAAGGAATTCTAGAAAATGTAGGCAAACCCTATAAAAATGAATGTCTAATCACATATAAACATAGAAGTCTTCACATGGTGAAAAATTCACCATATCTAGATCTACCAATACAATTTTTAAATGTGCACATTAGATCTACCAAAATGCCTATTTAGTTGTTTTTACCATTTTATGTCAACTTTGGATAAATGCACACCAATGCCTATATATACAATCCCTTAATGACCTAACACTTGGAATTGATGGCTCCTGATGTGCCACACATTTATGTTAGCTTGTACCCGAGTCAACATCCAAAAACCATATGATGTTTGAAAAAATGAAGACAACTCTTGGTGCATGTCAAGGTGCTAAATTCTACATGAATGATGATGCAATAAAATCCCTTGCCTAGTTAGTTATCATTGATGCATATATGTACAATATAGTTTAATAAGGAGCCAACAACATTTAGCAAGTTTATTTAGATTTAGGAGTGCATTCTTTGTGAACTCTGGCTTGTATTTACCTTGTTTTTTAGTAGTCAAGTTTACCTTTAAATTTGAAAATCGTTTAGGATTTGGTCATGAAGTATAACCAAATGGGAAGAAGTGTTATCTCATGTGGAATCCATAACTCTTTCATATCATCATTTGAGTCCATATATAAACCTTGACATGCATTTTAGTGACAACTGCTTCCATTCCTTGAATAATGCAAAATCGGTGAAAACCCAATCTTTTTAGGATCATATATTGAAGGTGGATATAGTTGTGGAAAATCTGGCTCCTTGGTTGTTATGGATCTTATTTACTTCAGCATAGCATGTATGTTTTACCTTTTTTTTCCTAGGGAAAAAAAACACATTTTCATTAACAAAAAGTCATAAAAATACATTCCTCATATGCTTTCACATGCCAGATTTCTCCTACTACCAAATCATAAACAATGCCCAAAGGCTATATTGTACTAACTGAGACCGGTTCATATTTGATGACACAACTCACAAAGCTGAAGCAATTCTAACACCTACAGGACTATGCTATGCTTTCAGAGTGCACAATGAAACTCATATTCAAACACACAACAGATAACTGCTTTACTGTTGTTAAGACTGAAATAGAAGAATTTTTAATTACAACCACAAGAACACAAACAATCTATGAATCCTTGCTTTTATTATTGATTTCTGAATGCCTCTAATTACAATGTAATCGAGCAATACATATTTTCTCACTAGACTAGACCTGTTGCACCGTGTTGTTCTTCTGCAGATTGTATCGTCTCTTCTCGATCTCATTCTTGGTGGTTGTCTTAGTAACTTCCAATCAACATGAGGAAAACCTTCCTTTCTTTTTTCTCGAATAAACCCCTAGATCTTCCTTTCCCCTTCTTTTTATGTCGTTTCTGTCAATTGATTTGTTTCCTCTTCCATTGGAAAGATGAATAGTCATGTCTGCTCACTGCCCATACATTTTCCAATTCAGTTTAGTTTCCTCTTCCCTCATCAATGATTCCCAGTTGGTGTTTAATCTTCATGAGCTACGTGGATTGAGTTTGGAATCAACATGTTGAGTTGCAACATCAAGTTGTGGCGTAGGAGTCACGACACCAATCCTGTAGCATGGAGTTGCAACACTGTCAATTTTTAACATGGAGTAACAACACGAGCTACCGAGTAGAGTTGCAACCATCCTTATTCATCCTAAATTAACTTGTACACAATTTGAAATGTTTTTGGGTGATGCATATTGCCCAAAACCAAAGATTCTCATGCATCATATGCCCTTGGTAAGAAAAATACGAGCTCCCAGCTCATGTGGTTTTTTTTCCAGAGGATGAAGAGTTTTGCAGGTGCCTTAATTCTTCTTCGGAAAGCCACGATGCATCCTTAGATCCTAGATTTTTCAATTTGACCAAATATTATAGATATTCCTTGTTGCGAGTTTTTCTACCAATCCTTATGGCCAAAATTTCTTTCACTTCCTTAGCTCGCTTGACTGGTATTTGTTCCCATCTGTCCAGATTACTTTCATCATCACCATTTTTTCCTTCATGGAACTCATACAGATCTCCAACATTGAATGTTGGAGATATATCGAACTTGTCTGAAAGTTCCAACTGATAAGCATTATTAGACATTTTCTTCAAGATTTTGCATAGTCCTATCTTTTTATACTCGAGTTTGTTATAAGTACCTCTAGGAAATCATTCCTTTCTCAAGTGATACATCACTAACTAACCTTCTTTAAATATTTTCTGTCTTCACTGCAGGTTTGTCCTCTGTTGATACTTTTTATTGCTTTCCTGTAGTTTCTGCTTCACCTTCTCATGCAATTCCTGCATTATGTCTGCAAAATCACTGGCATCAACACTCTTTTTATCTCCTAGATCTGATAAATCAACCAAATATACCACCTCTTTAGGTGGTCTTCCATAAACAATTTGGAATGGGTTCTTTCATGTAGATCTGTTCACTAAATAGTTGTAAGTGAATTCAACTTGTTCCAAAACTGAATCCCACTGGCTAGGATTTTCACCACTTAAACTTCTCAATAAGTTTCCTAAACTTAGGTTCACCAGCTCGGTCTGCCCATCTATCTGTGGATGATAGGATAAACTATATAGAAACTTAGAACCCAACCTTTTCCAAAGTGTCCTCCAAAAGTGACCAAGAAATCTCGTGTCTCTGTCTGAAGTAATACTCCTTGGTAGGCCATGTAATCGAACCAATTCTCTTAAAAACAAGGCAAATACTTCACTAGCATCACTTGTCTTCTTACATTCTACAAATGTGCCATTTTTGAAAATTGATCTACTTCTACCATCACAGAGTCATACTTCCTCTATGTCATAGGCAGTCCCAAAACAAAATCCATGCTTACATCTTCCATGGTCTTTTAGGTATCGATAATGGAGTGTAAAGTCCTATATTCATAATTCTACCCTTATCTAATTGACAAACTCTACAACACTCAACAAATTTCCTATCATCTTTGTTGATGTTGGGCCAAACGTACCATCTTTCACCAATGATGTGTTTTTTTCCATGCCACAATGTCCTCCTAAACCACCATTATACAACTCTTTGATGAGGTTCATCTGTATTGAGCTCTATGGAACACATACTTGTTGGTTCTTAAACACAAATCCTTCTTGAATGTGGTAATCTAAAAATGGTGTTTGGTTCATACTCCATGGTTCTATGCATGCCTTCCAAGCCTCTACGAAATCTTCATCTTCTTCATACAACCCTTTCACACATTCCAAACTTACCACGGCAATTGTCCTTCGTCACAGTATTTAGCAATACTTTCCTCTGACTCAATGCATCAGAAACCTTGTTTGATTTCCATGACCCGTGTTTCAAAGAAAAAATACAACTTTGTAAAATTTCTACCCATTTAGAATGTTTCTGATTCAATTTACCTTGGTTGTTAATGTACTGCAACGCCTTGTGGTTTGTATACAAAAAAAACTCCTTTGGAAGCAAGTAATGTCACCGCTTTTTCAGGTCTTGGATGATAACATAAAATTATTGATCACAAGAAAATTATTTCTTACTCGTTTCCTTCAAATTTTCACTAAACAAGGCTATCGGTCTACCTTCTTGGCTCATAACTGCTCCAATTCTTGTCCCACTTGCATCACAACCTACTTGAAATACCTTATTGAAATATGGAAGTTCTAATACTGGGTGTTTTTTCACCTTCTTCTTCAAATATTTAAATGACTTTGTTGTTGTTGTTGTCCACTGAAATGTGCCTTTCTTTATGCATTCAGTAAGAGGCACACAAATCTGACTGAAATTTCGAATGAACTTCCTATAGAAACTCGCCAGTCTATGGAAACTCTTCACGTCAAAAGTGCATTTAGGTGTCTGCGAATCCAATATTTCTCTTACCTTCTTGGGATCCATCTTCAAACCTTCTTTGTAAACCACAAAACCCAAGTATACAAGTTCCTTTTGGAAAAACCCGTGAATCTATACACATCCGCCACTCACCATTCATTTTCGGTGTCAAAACTATTAGTATTGCACAAGGACTCAAACTTTCTCGAATTAACCCTCTGTGAAGTAACTCATGTACTTGTTTATTTACCTCTACACTCTCTGCTGGAGTCATTTGGTAAGGTGATTTATTTGGCAAACTCGACCTTGGTATTAGATTGATATGGTGTGAGATGCTTCTCAATGGGGGTAATCCTGCTGGTAAATCCTCTGCTACAATTTCCTTGAATTCTTTCAACAACTGTTGAATCTCAGATGATATAAAATTCCTTTTTTCCATCTCATGAATCCTTTTTGGTATTATATCCAAACAACAACCATTATGTTTCTTCTCTCTTAGGAACTCCTTAGCAGAACATAACATGATTCGACTATTGCTGCCATGGATATTCTTGTTGTTATTGTCGTTCACAACTTCGTTGTTATTGTTGTTCATCCCCTTGTTGATGTTACTATCCATATTCTTTCCTGAAATTGGTACCAACTTATGAACGCTGACCATCCTTGAAAAATTCATATGAATTCTCCCTACCATCATGGAATACCTTTCTGTCAAACATCCATCTCTATCACGTCGCATAAAACTTGTTCGCTGAAACTTCCAATCTGGAAACTCAATAAACATTTTTCAGTCATAGTCCCCTATTGTCCTTTTTTTAACCATGAAACTTGGTATGGATTGGGGTGTGGAATTCCTTTCAAATTCAATTTCCCCATTACTTCAGTGGATACCAAATTTTTTGTACTCCTGCCATCTATTACTAGATGATAACACTTATCACGAATTTTACATTTAGTCTTGAACATTATCTTTCTTTGTTTAGGTTATGTTGCTTCCTTTGTCTCACGCTTGAGTAATACGCTTCTCAACATCATGTTTTCTCCCTATTCTTGCTAGAGTACTTCCACACTCCCACTAGTAGATGCTACTTCATCTGCTTGGGTGACTTGTGTCCTAGCTTCGTTTCTTCTTGTTGTGTTCTGTCTCTCTAGACATTCTGATGATTTATGACCCTCTACTCCACAATGATAACATGTAATTACATACTTACCATGACCAAAACCTCTACCTCTTCTTGTATGTTTAATGTTGGTCGCCTCATCCTCCTTCTCATTGTCTTTAGCATCACTTTCTCTACCTTTGCCTTTAGTTCCTTTTCCCTGGAACTTCTGTCATATTCTTCTGTCAATATTTTCCTCTACATTCAAAGCAACTTGGTAGGCTTTGTCTACATTTTGAAAGTAATGTGTACTCATCTCATATTGAATCTGGTACTTTAGTCCATTTACGTATCTTGCCACTCTCTGATACTCTGGTTATTTCATCCCTGGCGTAAGTGACAACTTGAAGAATTCTTCTATATATTCACACACATATGTCTCTTTTTTCCTGAGATTCTATACTTGTTTGCCCAAGTTCTGCTGGTTGTCAACGTGTAGAAATATCTCTTTGATCTTATTAACCATCTTCTTCCAAGTTTTAATCTTCTTTAATCCATGATCTATTATGTCTTTCTACAACATATGCCACCAAAGTGAAACATGTCCTTTCAAATTCGTAATGGAAAAAAAAACACGATTTGGGTTATGAACATTCTCATACTTGAAGTATCTTTCGAGCTCACTTATCCAATCTATAAGAGTTTCAGCCTTTAAACTACCATCATAGCACAAAAATTCAACCCTCGTACTACCTTTGTTACTCAAGAAGGATATCAAGTGCGTTGTTGGGTCACCTTCCTCAAGATTTTGTTCAGCTTCAACCTCTTCTTCAGATTCAGAATATAACTCAACATCTCCATTTCTTCTATTCTCCAACTCCTCTATTATTCTTCTTAATTATTTGAGTTCCCCATTTCTTGCACCTCCTTCTGCTGCTCATGTTCTTCGCGACGGCTTCCTTACAAGTTGTCTTAAAACTCTCACTTAGACCAACATTCACATGCCTTATCTCTGGGCATTGTACTCTCATAACCCAGGAACATGAACCTGCGTTGATACCACTTGACTCAGCTCACAAACCTGAAGCAATTCTAACGCCCACATGACTATGCTCTACTTTCAGAGTGCACAACGAAACTCATATTCAAACACACAACAAACAATTCCTTTACTATTGTTAAGATTGAAATAGAAGAATTTTTAATTACAACCACAAGAACACAAACATGTTATGAACCCTTGCTTTTATTATTGATTTCTGAATGCCTCCTATTACAAGGTAATCGAGCAATACATATTTTCTCACTAGACTAGAACTATTGCATTGCTCTATTCTTTCACATATTGTATCATCTCTTCTCGATCTCGTTCTTGGTGGTTGTCTCAGTCACTTCCAATCAACCTGAGGAAAACCTTCCTCTCTTATGTCTTTAATCAACCCCTACATCTTCCTTTCCCCTTCTTTTTATGTCGTTTATGTTAGCTAATTTGTTTCCTCTTTCGTTGGAAAGATGAATAGTCATGCCTATTCACTGCCCAGATGTTTTCCAATTCAGTTTCGTTTCCTCTTCTCTAATAAATGATTCCCACTTGGCGTTTAATCTTCATGAGCTATGTGGACTAAGTTTGGAATCAACACGTTGAGTTGCAACATCAAGTTTCCAGCTCAAATTCTGTAGCATGGAGTCACAACACAGGAGTTGTTGCAAGTTACAACACCAATCATGTAGCGTAGAGTTGCAACATAGGAGTTGCAACACCAATCCTGTAATGTGGAGTTGCAATGTAGGAGTTGAAGCGAGTTGCAACACCAATCCTATAGCATGGAGTTGCAATGAGTTGCAACATTGTCAATTTTTAACAGGGAGTAACAACACGAGTTACCGATTAGAGTTGCAACCACCCTTATTCGTCTTAAATTAACTTGTATAGAATTTGAAATGTTTTTGGGTGATGTGGATTGCCTAGAACCAAAGATTCTCTTGCATCACTTGACATGTTACAAAATCGTTACCACTTATATACATAGTCGAAATTGTTTCTATCACTTGCCCAATTACTATATTTTGTTGATTGATCCCATAATAGACTTGACCCAAAAAATACTAATATAAAACATAAACTATAAGTTTCATACACTTGTAATCAAGATTACAAATTCTGCCTTAATTTAGTAATCTCACCTGCAAAGGACTCAACCATATGGATTTCCCCAACGAGCAATCTTAAACCTTCCTTTAACAAAGTATTATCTAGTTGGCTCATCCCCCCGTAGACATGACTTATTGTGAAGAAGTCGAATTCAAAAGTTACCTTTTTTATGTGATGGGCCAGGTCCTGTAGCTTCAAGTTATGAACCATATGCCTTCCATGAATCTAGTTAACCACTAGTAAGGAGTCCCCAAAGACTTGGAGAGTTCTTAGACCACAATTATGAGCTTTCTATAAAAGAAACTTGAGTGCCAATAACTTGACCTAATTATTTGTGCCTTTACCACAATTGGCCTTAAAGGTGAAAAAATGAGTTTCATATAAGAGTAAAACTCGCCCTAAGCCACATAGACGATTAGGCCTCTGACATGCTCCATCAAAGAAGCCCCAACTGCATATTTTGTCAATAACCAGTTCTCCCACTTGGTCTGGCAGCTTCGGAGAGGGGACCTTTTTACTAAGTTGTAGAGTGCCACTACCTGGGAAAACACCTAAAAGGCATAAACTTCTTTATCAACAAATAATATACTGTTATGGGATAACCACACTCCCAACAAGACAAGGAACAATATGGTGAAAAAGACTTTAATTATGTGCAAATGAACTAGTTTTGAAGGCATGTCAAAAGGTTTTCTCTTTGACACAAATTTGTTTGATGCATCCACCTACTAATATCATTCTAGACTTGTTGGGAAAAATGACACTACAAATAGATGATGAGTCAATTACTCTGCATTTCTACACAACACACAAAATCTCGGTCCATGGAAATTCCTTTTATGTATGGTTTGTCTTATGAATGCATTTTGATAGGATTGGCGTGTGTTTTAATGAGGTACTCAAGCTTGAATTGTACTTTGTGTTTAAAAGGCATATCTTTTGTATTTTTTTACAACAGATAAATTTTGTCACGGGATTGAAATTATAGAAATGTAGAAAGGTTGGGGAGGTTAAAATACACAGAATAAGAACATAGTCCCATTATCCATATTTATAATTGAACATTTATGTTTCCAACATTTGTAACATTATCAATGCCAATTGGTATCTTGCTTGAACAGAGGGTGAGAAGCAAATGCTCAACCAAATGGAGAGGAACTTTAGCTGCTTGACCAAAGGGTGAGAAAAGAACCACTAGAGCAAAGGGATATGAACAATCTTTCTTTCCATTATCATCGACAATAGAAGATACAACAAGTCTCATATCTCATTCAATCCTTTCTCTAAATAGGAATATTCCCTAAATCTTATTCCACCTTTAAAATGCATGCCTTAAACATCAAATGCATCGAAATGTAGGGTTTTGGAACAAGACTTGCAAAACTATCATGACACATCACCTTTTATGCTTACTTGGCATTCCCATGGATTATGAACTCCATTAATTGCTCAAAAATGAAAATTTGATACAAAAATACAATATTTCGAGAATGTTGACAAGCCTCTATAAAATGCAAGCCAAGACATCATAATTGCATGCAAATGAGATTAGATCAAATGTTTTTTTTCCAGTGTTGTTGGTTGTTTGGCTATTTTTGTACTAGAAGGTACCCAGTTCGAATCCTCTTAGGTGAGGCACAATATTTTATGTTAACAAGCTCAATATGGATGTCATTCATGAATATGGAGAAGCATCCCTTGGGTTTCCTCATGAGATTTTCCTTAGAAAAAAAAGTTCATGTAAGCAAGATCTAAAAGTTGATTTCTATAATCTCTCAGAATTTATTACAATACATTTTTAGATTTCTCAAATTGCCCTATTATGAAATATAAAGGTACGTCAAAGAGGTACTTTCAAATATTTTCTTTGATTTTTATTGCCTTAGAAAAATGCACACAATTTCCACTAACATGTACACCTTGCCTTGCATAAGCACTCAAATCAAGATCTAAAACTTGTTGATAATTCATGTGATATGTATGACCTTCATGTGGTGTTCTGACTTGAAATCTTGTCATCTATTATAAAAGCTTGCAAATGATTTCAAGGCCTATCTATATATTATGAAATAATATTAATGGGTGGGGTCCCCATTAATAAAATGGGGAAAATGATTATTTCCAAACTTTTCCTTAGCATGGTATACTATTTCAGGTGATGCATCCTTCAATAATGGTACTTCAAAGCAATAGTTTGATGTTATGCAAATGTTTGATGATGGAAAAGGTTTACTTTCATTTGAGTATGGTACATGGAAATATGCAAAAACAAAACATTGGCTTGCAGAGCTCTATGTGTTTCAACATCATGTTAAATGGTGACACTCATAAAAGGTCTTTGCAAAGAAATTTAATCTATGCTTATGATTATATGCATGATGAATACTCAAACCATAGTATTTAAAGATTCAATAGTCTGAATGGTTTATATGGTTTGGGTTTGAAGTACATGAAAATGTAGTCATCACATTTCAAGAGCATGATACCTAGGTTCATGATACCTAGAGTTATTTGGCTCTATTTCAGGTTATCAACATGACTATAGCATATACTAAAGTATGCACACAATGTACCAAGGTTCACTTCATGAATTTGGGTTATTTGGCTCTATTTCAGGTTATCAACATGACTATACCATATACTAAAATATGCACACAATGTACCAAGGTTCAAAGTCACATGGTTTGCATTTGAAAAGAATTTGGGTTAATATATTTTGGTTTGGCATGGTTTTGATCCATTGATCTTGGCATATATGTTAATGTTTTATGTTGATATTATAGTTCTTTGCATTTCATAAGATAAGAGCATAATATGAACAAGATCACTGAGAAATACACATCCACAATAGACACATCATTTATCCTGGGAAACCCTCTAGGGGAAGAAAACCCAGCAAAAACTTCCTTATCATAAATAGCTTATCAAGAGTTCAAGAGATAACTCAACCAATACAGAAAATACTCCTCCAAGAGATGCACCACCCTTCTTCTTCTTTCACCAACTTGAAATATCAACTTGCCTCATAAGAACATGAGCAAGTGAAGTGTGTGTTAGAAGTGAGGTGCTAGCCTCTTATTTATATCATTCTGGCACGTGTGAAGAGTCACCAACTGGCTGGGCCGACCTCTCACACTGGGTGGGTAAATCCACCTTTAATTAAATCTGGCTCTTTCATTATAACTGTTGGGGCCGACTTCTTATTCTTT
>ML777459.1:379205-396805 GCA_009831015.1 Picea engelmannii | reverse complement strand
CCGCGTTGGCTGGGGCCGTGGATGTTTCCCCGTAGGGGTTTTACCACGTGAAAACATCGGTGTGTTGATCTTTGATCTGGTTATGTGAGTGGTTACTGAAGGTGTTCGTCCTCTGTTGGAATACCTGTGTTGTCGAACATAAGATGCAACACTCAAGAAATCGAGAAGATGCCAGCTTGAAGAAGTACGTGAAGAAGAACCCGTAATCCCTAGAACTGCAGAATCAGTGAGGGAGATTCCTAGAGTTGCAGAACCAGTGAGGGAAGACGTAGTTTTCCCTGATGAGGAAATTCCAGAAGACCATGATATAGTAGAATTTCAAGAACCGCCTCAGATGACAATCCTCCATAAAAGAAAGCTAGCTTGGGCTAGAGAGCTCATTCAAGATGGAGAGAAGTATGGTGTTCCCCAAAGAACCACGAGACAGGGGAAAGGACCAAAGCCATTCTCCATTTATACGGCTTTGATGTGTGACCTCCTAGAGAAGGAGCCTACTTGCTTTGAAGAAGCCATTCAGATGAAAGAATGGGCAGATGCCATGACAGAGGAATACCAATCCATAATAAAGAATGATGTGTGGGAAATAGTTCCCAGACCGAAGACTAAAGACGTGGTATCCTCCAAATGGCTCTTCAAATAAAACATGTTGCTGACGGAAGTATTGAAAAGTATAAAGCAAGATTCGTCGCTCGGGAATTTTCTTAAAAAGAAGGTATTGACTATGAAGAGACATTCGCTCCTGTAGTCAGATACACTTCGATCATAACCATCATAGCCCTTGCAGCTAAGATGAAGTGGAAGTTGCACCAGATGGACGTAAAGACAACTTTCCTAAATGGTGTCATCGAAGAGGAAGTGTATATAGAGAAACCTCAAGGATTTGAAGTTGAAGACAGGAAGTCTCATGTATGCAGATTGAAGAAAGCATTGTACGGATTGAAGCAAGCTCCTAGAGCTTGGTATGGCTGGATAGACAGTTTTCTGACGAGCTTGGGCTTTACCAAGAGTAAAGTAGATTCTAACCTCTACTTCAAGGTTATGAACGATGAGCCAGTAATATTACTGTTATATGTGGATGACTTATTCTTAACCGGAGAAGAAAAGCTCATCACTAAATGTAAGAAGAGACTTGCCTCAGAATTTGAAATGAAAGACCTTGGCCTAATGCATTATTTCTTAGGTCTTGAGGTATGGCAGAGTCCAGAGAGGATCTTCCTTAACGAAGGGAAGTATGTAGTCGAAATCCTGAAGAGATTCGACATGTTGGAATGCAAGTCCATGAATACACCCATGGAAGCGAAGCTAAAGCACACTTCATCAGAATTTATCGATGCCACGATGTACATACATATTATTGGATCGTTGATGTACCTAACGAACACCGGACCAGACATTTGTTTTGTCGTGAACACCTTGAGTCAGTTTCTGGTAGAACCCAGACATGTTCATCTAGTGGCTGCAAAACATGTGATGAGGTACCTTAAGGGCACAATAGATTGTGGTCTCAGCTATGATGGAGATCATGATTTCACATTGAGTGGATATACTGATGTAGATTGGGCAGGAAGTGATTCTGACAGGAAAAGCACTTCAGGATGTTTCAGTTTGGGATCAGCCATGATCTCATGGCAGAGTAGAAAGCAATCCAACATTTCTCTCAACACAATGGAAGCAGAATACATTGATGCATGTTCTGCCAGCTGCAAAGCTATATGGATTTGAAAGTTGTTGACCGGTCTATTTGACCTAGAGATGGAAGCAACCACGATCCTATGTGACAACCAGAGCTGCATAAAGATGACAGAGAATCATGTATTCCATGACAAGTCAAAGCACATAGAGATCCGATATCGTTACATCCGTGACATGGTGTAGAGAGGAGCCTTAAAGCTCTAGTACGTTAGCACAGATGAACAGGTTGTTGATGTGTTGACTAAGCCTCTATCTCGTGTAAAGTTTTAGAACTTTCAAGATAAGCTTGGTATAGTCCGAAAGGACCTTCCTCGAAAGGGGGAGTAGTTGTTGTGACAAGACATCTCTTGCTTCCAGGTTTATTGCTGTGATGTAAAGCAAGACGATGCGATGAGACTAGAATTGTGCTTCCGGCTTGACAGCTGCGACGTAAAGCCAGTCTAGTATTTTGCTTCCAACTTGATTGTTGTGACGTAAAGCAAGACGAGTATCTTGCTTCCAGCTTTATTATTGTGATGTAAAGGAAGACAATGAGATGAGACTAGTACTGTGCTTCCGGCTTGACAGCTGTGACGTAAAGCCAGTCTAGTACCTTGCTTCCAACCTAATGGTTGTGATGTAAAGCAAGGCGATGTGATAAGACTAGTATTGTCCTTCCGGCTTGACAACTGTGATGTAAAGCCGGTCTAGTATCTTGCTTCCAACTTAAGTGTTGTGACGTAAAGTAAGATGTTGAGATGAGACTAGTATTGTGCTTCCAGCTTGAGAAACTGTGACGTAAATCCACTCTAGTATCTTGTTTCCTACTTGATTGTTGTGACTTAAAGCAAGACGAGTATTGAGCTTCCAGAATGACAGTTGTGACGTAAAGCCAGTCTTGTATTATGATGAGCCAGCCTCGTGTTGTGATGATGATGATGTATTAGTTTTATACTAATACATATCGATGCAGATGATGATTGCATTCCTTTGAGAATGACGATGTTGTCGATGAAGAAAGCTTCCGATGATTTATAGATACATCAGTCAATGTTTCAAGATGATATTGATGATGATGTCCTCTCACCCACTTGATGTTGTTGATGATGTTGTCTTGTCTCTCTCGCCTGACGTTGTTGAAGAATACCCTTCTTGTTAAGGGGGAGTGTTGAAATAATGTAACTGCAAAGTGTATTCTTATTATTATTTGATATATTATTCATTGGTTCAATCCCCATTGTGGATTGATCATGTCGGTTATTGTAAAAGGACCAAATCCCCTTTGCGGATTGGTCATAATATAATTGTAATAGGAAAAAGAAGAAGTCGGCCCTCGAATATATCAAAGAGGCCCCGAAATAAAATAAAGGTGGTTATAACCACCCAGATTAAGAAGTCGGCCCTGCCAGTGAAGAGACACTTCACACGTGCCAGATTAGTATAAACAAGGAGGCTAGCGCCTCACTTAGACACACCTCACTTGCTCATTGAGAGACAAGTTTCAGAACTGCAGTTGGAGAAGAGAGAGAGAGTGGCACATCTTTGGTAGAGGATCTTATGTATTAGCTTAAGTTATCTCTTGGCATTGTATTGGCTATCTATAATAAGGAAGTTTTGTTGGGTTTTCTTCCCCTAGAGGGTTTCCCAGGATAAATGTTGTGTCTCTTGTGATTGTGTATTTCTCAGTGATCTTGTCTTATGTTGTTGTTATCTATTGAAATGCAAAGAACTATAATAATGGCTTAAACATTAACAATTCTTTCAGATTCATTGCATTGGTTTTTTATATTCGACATTTCAGACCAAACCAGTCTGGTCCATCATCAAGAAAGAACTACCACATCACAACAATGGTCGCAAAAGTCTTAGAACATAAATGATATGTGATGAGGACTTCCATAAGGGTATTTTTCATGAATTAGAAAGAAAGTTCCAGATCATGAACCAAGCATTGGCACCATCAACATCAATCTATGAACACTGGTAGGCTAAGAATGTAAAGTATCCAATACAAAATGAACTACATCTTTCAAAAGGCATGATCAAGAAAGATGGCTCCTCATATTTTTCCTCTTCTCGTGAAGATGGAGAATGTTCGAGGGTAGTTCAAGCAAATAAAACTTCAGATGAAGAGGTCCTTCTAACTCCTTCATAAACAATTAGCCTTACCTTCTAGTCCAAACAAAGGTAATGTGTGTAAGACATCTTTAGAGAAAGATGTGCATGCTAGAGGAGAAGGAATGAAGACTTTTCCCACTGGTGAATGGTATAGATATCCATGTGCTTCCTGTGGAACTAGCAACCATGATGTGGAGATGTGTCGAAGAAGATAGTCTGTAAAAGATAAGTCCTCCAAGAAGAAGGCTAAAGGTAAAGATCATTTCTTGAAGCGAAGGAAAAAGGGGAGAAATAAGAAGGGATCATGGTTCCAAGATGAGAACAAGAGACTTCGCTCTTATTGTGGTAAGAGTGGACATCGGATCGAGAAGTGTTGGACAATTTACCCTCACTTATGTATGAAGCATAACATAAAATATGTAAAGACACTTGTAAGAAGACAAGCGACAACTCCAGATGAAGTTAATGGTCTTACTAAAAGGTTTGGGAAATAATAATTCGTAATGGTTGGTCTTGGAAAAGTGATATATGAAGACATCGATGAATGGTTTGTGGACAATGGATCATCTAACCACATGACCAGGATGAGATCAATATTCTTGAATTTATCAGAGTCTGACATAGATTGCTATCTAAGATCTTAAGCCAACACCAGACAAGCAATAATAGGGTATGGATATGTAATATTCCAGCTCAACTAGTCAAGAGGATTTATGGGAATAGAACATATGTTGTATGTTCCAAACTTAAAGGTAAACCTACTCTCAGTTGCATCATTTGAGGATGAAGGCTATGGAGTCACATTCCAAAATGGCCAGGTACTTGTGTATTCAAGGGAAGCTGCTACAGACACAACAATAGTGCTTGGTATTCACAAATAGAGGTTATATAGGTTACTGGGAAGATCTATAGTTTGATCTTTCTCAAAATAGTTTTCTCTATGATTTAGTATAATCAATATTTTCAATATTTATTATTGTTGGGCCCTTGGGAGGTTGGTTTTATAGACATTTGTTGTTTTCACTCTTGCTTAATTCGCCAATCTAAGTGCAACTTATTTTGGTAAATTCTCATGTGCCAATTTGTTGTGGTCGTCAAGTTCCCTCCTCACTGGAAACAATGTGGTAAATCCATTTCGTTGTATCCATTAACCTGTGTTTTGGATCTAGTGCTTTGAAGGCGTTGGCTTTTCCAATGTGGATAATTTTGAAATGAAGCGACAATTGAAGTTATATATTATGTTTTTGAATTGGAGAAAGAAGAGGTAAATGCCTCCTCCTTTAATATATGGTACACTTTTTTTCTTCTGATAAGTAAGAGAGCTCATTTATATTACCTTTGTCACATCTGGACAATTTACATGACAAAACTGCCAAATTCATGACTTTCAATCTGGTCTTAGGGTCCCAGATGAAAGAAGTTATCCATGGATCAATGAAAATTTCTACCCATAGTAAATATCGTATGCATTTATCCCCAAAACTAAAACTACCCCCGATTGATCAGAGATGATACATATAGCAAAGTTGACTTTCCCTAGAGAAATACTATAGTCTATAGAAATATCTACTTGGCGGTTATCCTTACAACGATTATTAGAATATATGCTTGACTAATTATGACTATAAATACAAAGGGTTTATCCGATTTCTTTGCGACTTGATGCAACAAAATGGGAACTTCACTAACTCGAGAAAGAACACCAACTTAACTCTGATCCCAATCTTACAACTTGAATTTATGTTCTAATTGATTTCTCTAAGTTCGTGGGATCTAGTCTTCAGTCTCGGGAGACCATTTGCAACTTACTTTTCTTATATATTATATATAATACATGATATAGGAGTTTGGCTTGTGAATATATCTCTTTGCTAAAAACTTTTAAAATTCTGATCTGATAGTTTGTGTTCCTTTGCAAATGTACTCAAGCAATTCTCCCAAATTTGGCCACATTCCTACTTTGTGAAAATAAATTGAAGTATTAAATTATTTTCCCATGGACTTTCTCTATTTTTTTTGTTTTAGAAGAGGGAAGGGGGAAGAGAGAGTTATTTAGAATCAGATGGGAAACTGGCACCTTTTCCCGTGAAAAGTATTCTCATATGATCAATCATAGACCACACTTCCATATTTCCAATAAAAGAATGGTGTTCTAAGTATTTATTTGAACATATTTTGTCCCCATGAAAAACATTAAGCATTCCTTGAAATTGTGGATTTCTTGACTTTTGACCCAATAACTATTTTTATTGTCAGGATGTTGATGGTTCGTTGCCTTTCTTTTGGGGAACTATAGCTAATGGTTACCTTGACATATCTGATGAGCTATATGTCCTCAAGAAAGATGTGGAAAATATTTTTCTCCTTTTTCCCGAGGTAATATTGGACTGCTAAATTAGAGCTAATCAGTTTTCTAGCTATTTGACACATCAAGTGTAGAAGAATGATGGCTATAGAGATTCTTATGTAATATTGGTTGTTGCATTGGCCTTTGTAGGTTGTTTTTTCTCTACATCAGTTGGCTTGCAGATCTTTGAACATCCTTCGAATAAGTTGATGACAATGCCTTGTGTTGATAGTGATGGGAAAATGTGTGGGGACAACTTCAAAGTAGATGTGTATACCAAGAAGCATGCCATCATGTCTACAGTGGGTAGTGAGGCCAATTGGGCCAACACATTCTGATATGATCAATTTGGTGTTAGGAGCATATATTTTTATTCCCATTAGTGGTCATATAATATTTAAATTTAATTGTCTTGTGTTGGTTTTATCCTTCAGCATTTCCGATGCAGAAGTGCACGACAAGATGTGTAAAGTGAATTTGAATTTGTTAAATACATCATAAATGAAATTAGATCTTATTAAGTTTACATATTGCAGTAATGGAATAGATCATATTTCCTTGTGGAGTGATATATTTTTAGGTAATTATATAGTCATCTTTTCTTTAATGTTGCATTCAACTTTTATAATATTTATTCAGTGCAACATTATAATATTTATTCACTGCAAAACGATCGATAAATGGAGCATTCCTTGAGGGGCTCATATTGTTATGTCAATGTGGAGTATAACTCCAAAATAGATCAAAGAAATGAATTACAAAATAACTCTTTAAATAATAAGAGAACCCAATACATTCCAAATCATGCAACTTATTTTGGTTAATGCTCATGTGCCAATTTGTCAATGTTGAGGGAAGTTAGCCATTGTAGTTAACACTTGTAAATTGAGCAACATTACATAATTTTTTCTATATTCCTTTCATGTTCCAAACCTTTAGCCTATGTTGTTGCATTAGCAAGTAGATCATCTTCCTTAGTTCTCACATTATTATCTAGAGCTCTTCCAGATTCTTTTTGGTTTTCATCTATTGTTATTTTCAAGTCTTTTGTATGTGCCTCATTATTTGTTGGAGACATCCCATCAATTTTGTTACTGGAATAATAACTAGGCTTCTGTGTGATTCTTCGGTTTGGTCTACCAATGATTGATATGAGATTGTTTCATGTTGGTCAATGATTCTATCTTTTGGCTCTTTTAGATCTTGAATATCAATTATATATGTTCCAGTTTTAGTGTCAAGGCTCTCAACAATTTCTATTACTCCATCGGTATCTAGAGCTAGATTTGTTTCTTGAGCTTATTCCACTATAGATGGATGAGAGTGCAATTGTTCCTTGTTGACACACATGCTTGTTGGTTCTTGTGCATTTTCCACATTGTTACTTTCAAGTTTTGTGGTTTCACCCTTTTCTACTCCATTGATAACTATATAATCTTCCTCTAACTTTGTTTTAGTAGCCGCTATATGTGATTGGTCATGCAGTTCTTCTGAAGGTATCAATGGGTCTGGTTCCAGAGCGTTTTCCTTCCTTTGAGCATTCTCAGGAATTTCATTTATTGCATTGATTCATGAACATGTCTATGAATCTTCATGTTGTTATTCTAAAGATGGAAACAAGGTTGATCGTTGTTCAACATTTGTGGTTTTTATCCTTTCTTCATTTTCATCATTATTCACTTCATGTTTCAAACCTTCAGGCTCTCTTGTTGCATTAATGAGTAGAGCATCTTCCTCATTTCTCACATTTGCATTTGGAGCTCTACTGGATTCTTTGTTATTTTCATCTACTTTTATTGGTAGGTCTATTGTTCTTGTCTCATTATTTGTTCGAAACATCCCAACAACTTCTGTTACTAGAACAATAACTGGATTTATTTGTGATTCTTTTGTATGGTATACCAACGATGGATATGAGATTGTTTCATGTTGGTCAATGCTTCTTATTTCTATCTCTTTTAGATCTTGAACACCCATTATATGTGTTCCATTAATAGTGGCAAGACTTGCAACAACTTCTGTTACTCCATCAAGATCTAGAGTTGGATCTTTTTTTTACCTTGTTTCTCCACAACTGGAGGAGAGTGCGACTGTTCCTGATTCACACACAAGCTTGTTGGTTCTTGTGCATTTTCCAGATTGTTACTTTCAAATTTTGTGTCTTCACCCTATTCCACTCCATTGATAGATATGGAATCTTCCTCTATTTTTGTTTCAGTTGTTGTTGTATGTGATTGGTCATGCAATTCTTTTAAAGGTATCATTGGGTCTGCTTCGCAAGCATTTTCCTTCTTGTGAATAGTCTCAAAAATTTCTTTTGTTGCATTGATATCTGAGCAGGTATGTGGATCTTCATGTTCTTCTTTTAAGGATAGAGACAATGTTGATTGTTGCTCATAATTTGTTCTTTCTGCCCATTCTATATTTTTGTCAATATTACTTTCATGTTACAAACCTTCAGCTTCTTTTGCTACATTAACAAGTAGAGCATCTTCCTCAGTTCTCATGTTATCATTTGGAGCTCTTCTGGATTATTTTTGGTTTTCATATGTTGTATGTACCTCATTATTTGTTGGAAACATCCCATCAACTTTTGTTACTGGATCGATAACTGGACTTATGTGTGATTCTTCTGTTTGGTTTACCAATGATGGATATGAGATTGTTTCTTTTTCATCAATGATTATGATTTCTGGATCTTTTAGATCTTGAATACCACTTATACATGTTCCAGTTATAGTGGAAAGGTTCTCAACAATTTGTGTTTCTCCATTAATATCTAGAGTTGGATCTGTTTCTAGACCTTGTTCCTCTATAACTGAAGGAACGTGTAATTGTTCCTTGTTGACACACATACTTACTGGTTTTTGTGCATTTTCAACATCATTACCTTCAAGTTATGCGGCTTCACCTTTTGTTGCTCCATTGATAGATACAACATCTACCTCTATTTTTATTTTAGTCACTGCCATATGTGAGTGCTCATGTAGTTTTTTTGAAGTTTTTTGTTGGGTAAATTATATACCTAATTTTCCCTTGATTAAATTGTTGACCGAGGTAGGTAAACTTTGAGTTGTAACACAATATGAGTCAAGGTAGAAAGGTACTAACTACCTTCACTATGTTTTATGACTAAACTCTAGTAATGGAACAAGGTCTGGAAAGTGATTTCTAAGAAAATTCTACAATTGAGTTAATCTTTAAAAGATGTAAACAAGCTATAATAAAAAATAAATCTATTCTAAAGATCAACATTATGCTTCAAATTGAAATATTGAGTTACAAGAAAAGACACAAGCTATCAGTAAACTGGAATCTATTTGAGTGTGAAAAACAAAATACAAATTACTCCTTTCTTTGAATCTAAATTTTACAGAGCAAAGCTATGAAGATGTAGAGCTACTATTCAACCATAATGATTCGAAGTCAAAATAAGCTATCTTTGTTCAGAATTAAAACAAGCTATATTTTCTCTAGAGAAACTACTTATTGATGAAAGTCAAATATATTCTAAGAAATAAACAATTACTTCTATACCAAGAAATAAACAACAATACCTAGCTTAGACTCTAATCTATGAAAAATTGTTGTTCTAATTACCTTTTTGCTTAGAAATCTAACTCTGTATATTTAATTCAGATTTGAGTATTTTTCATTTCCTACTGTCTACGATGGTGCACAACCATATCACGATGACACATGAATGTTATAGATGCTACAAACGAGATGAAGTCAATGTTGATTTCTAGGGGAAAATACTGAGTCGAAACAAAGCAATTTACTGGAAATTTCACCATTGAAGAAATACAAAGGATCTAGAAAACATACTCTTCAAACCAATCTAAATCTATGAGCTAATTACTCATAGGAACTTCAAAATTGGAATCATGATGTCACACTTAAGCCTAGAACATTCCAACATAGGGAAAATATTAAATAAACTGTACAATTTTCCTACAGGGTTCAACTTGAACGATTTTACAACATCCAAATTAGCAATTTCAATAAATTATGAACAAAAGCTTAGCAATATACGTAATTGAAAATTTTTGAGGAACAATCTACAGTTTGAGGAACGATAGACAATCTTTCACACATAGTAATCTATAGTTCGTAAACTTAGAATGACGGATTTACAATAACTTATTTGTAAAGGAAGAAAATATATAGATGAACGCATAACAAAGCACATCGACTATTGGTGGGTCCCCTGAGTAGATGTGGTGATCTAACTCACATGATAAGCACAGATTGAAACGCATCAGAGTAAGAGCTAATTCATATAAATAGTAACAACGATAGGGGAGTAATAACAACGACAGTCTTAACAGAGTGTATCAATCACCGCCACAGTTGAGAGGTTGGTCACATATATATACACATTTCAACGTAGCTGAGAGGTCGACCACTGAAAGGGTCGACACTCCTCCAAATAGTAAATCGTTAAGCTCCTAATTAATAAAAAAGTAATTGTGTTTAATTACATGTATCTTCATTAACCATCCAAAGCATCCATGGTCGTGAATATGGGAGCTAACTCAACTATTAAACTAAAATCTGATAAGACCCATAGCAAGAGGGTTCCAGTGTGCAAGAAACCCACGTTCTACATTTTCTCGAGAAGGCCCGCGGATAGGCTAACCAACGACCTCGATGCGCTCTGAGTTCCAGAGTAGATGCCAAATGAGGGTCCAGACAAACCTTTGTAATTCATAGCTACCATACGAAGGTCCAGAACACACCTTTGACCTGCTCACCATAAAAACGAAATGCCAAATGATTAAATCCAATTAATGAAATTCTAGCTTAACATTAAATCCATTAGAAATCATAAAAATAATTAAAAGAAATGCAAAAATTACCTTGTTTATGACCCATAGCATAATGATGGAAAGAGAAGGATAAGAAGTCCAAAAAGATTGATAAAGATAGGTAGAAGATATCAAAATGTCTGGTTTCCTTGTGCAAAACTAGGTTTAAAATGGGGCAAAAATAGGGAAAATGTGGGGTCGTCAGTTTGTTGTCAAGTATGTTGTTTGTTCATTTTCATTTGTTGGAAGTATCCCGACAACTTTTGTTGTTGTAGTAGTGGTTGCATTTCTATTTGATTCTTCATGTCAATCTTCCATAGCTAGAGACATGGTTATTTCTTGTTGCTCAATGCTTCTAATTTTTGTTGTTAGAAAATTTTCAACATGACTGCTTTCGGGTTCCCCAATTCTTGCATTTTGTTTTACTTCATAAGTGTTTAGAACATATGGTTCCATTGTTTCATCAGTGACATGAACTGTAATGATTTTTTCGTGACTCTTCCAATGGTATAGTTTGTTTTTCTAGCATTGCATGGTCCTTTGTTGGAAAATTCTCAACAACTTCTTGTGTTGCACTAGGGGTTTGAGCCATGGTTGGTTCTCCACATAATTTTATATAAGATAATTCCCTTTGTTCATCAACATTATTTTTTCTATGAAAATCCCTATTCTCAATATTAATGCATCCAAGTTTGATAAGTCTTACACCATTGATTTATGTCCTATTGTCTCCATCTTCCTCTTTTGTTGCATTTGTGTATTGATCTGCATGAGATTCTTCATCCCATTTTTTTTCTACAGTTGAGTCTATTGTCTCTTTGTTGTCGATTGTGGGAAGGTTAGGAGCAATATATGTTGTTGGAATTGTTTATGATCTCCCACTTTTTTCAATCAAATATGGAATAGAGACCAATGTTTTTTTATCAACATTTGTGCTTTTTGGCTCTTGTGCATATTTTAAATTGGTGCTTTCATGTTCCATAGTTTCCTTGTCTTTTACAGCACTGGAAATCATGGTAGCTAACTTTGTTTCTATTTCAATTGCTGGAGTTATTTTTGGCACTTTGGCCCGTACTTGTATGGATGTTATTGCCTCTCTTGCCTCTGTAGTGTCTCTAGTAGAAATGTTACCAACTTCTTCAGGTGCTTCAAAGTAGCTATATATCTATGTGATTCTTCTCTAGTAGCAAAGGCCTTGGCAAGATCTTTTGCTTCCTTAGAAGGAGCTGCAACTCAATGCAGTGGTTCCTATTTTCTCTCTTTAAGTGATTTCTCACTTATAGGTTTTCTTTATGTAAACGATCTAGATGTCAATGGTCTTGCATCATTTTTCACTGATTTAGATTCATGAAGAGGGTTGGTTTATGATTTAAGAATATGGGAATATGTTAAAAAAAATCCAAACTTGTCAAGAGAATCATGATAATCATGTTGGAAAGCTTCCTGGATGTGCACTCATTTGTAGCTCTTTTGAGGTTGCATATTCTTCAGAAGATTCAAAACTGCAGAAATATGTACTTTCCCATCTATGTTACTCTTTTCATTGTCTGTTGAACTTCTGGAACTAAGTACCTCTAGATTAAACTAAAAATTTTGTAAGAGAGATTCCTTTCAAAGATAATAAATTGAGGATGAAATTATTGTTCTGTCCCATAGAGAATGGTGTTGCCATCTCTAGATCCATTGTAGAAACACTAATGAAATTGTTCCCAGTATGTTATTGGCACACGTGTCGATACTCATATTCTAGCATATTATTAGCAATAAGCAAATTGTTTTTAACATGGAGAAATAACCAACACAAAGAAGAAGTAAAAGAGTTCCTATGAAAACATGAATCAAAAGGGAGCATTGTATGCAACTACAAGACAACATACAACCACCTCCAAAGCATTCGAAATAACAGCACATATTGTGCATAATTACATCATAGATCCTATCTTTTTTTTAGGATTCCCTCGAAATTTTCTTGTATTTGATTTTAGACCTGATTCTCCTATGATTGGTCGTGCAAGTGGTCATGACTACCACTAGAGGTAGTTTTGTTTTAGCTTTTACTCCAACAAGATTGACTGAGGAGCATTAGTGAATGAGGGGGGTCATTTGTAAAATGATTGTTTAACTGAAATAATGTCTGAGAGTTGTCTCTGAGCTGACCTGATCAATGCAGCTTATAATGGAATGCAATCTGTCCACATGGATACACTTTGGTGGAGAATTTTTCACTTCATACCATCTTCTGGCATATCTTTCATTCCAACATAAGCAGATGGAAAAGTGGATCTTGTAGATCTTTACACACAAGCTACAAATTTATGGGTTATGCCAGAACACCTTCTATTATATCGTTCATCATATGGCATATGAATTCTATGAGATATTAACCAATCCAACATGCAGTGACAAGGAAGAACACTTCTTTACAAAAGTTGTGACCCCTTTCAAGTTTATACTCACGATTTAGGGGAGTTTATGGCCAAGGAGGGATCCTCACCTCCTCCAACACCAATGAAGGGAGAAAAAGGAGAAGCCCTCATGACCAAACTTTCTCCATTGGAAAAATTATAAAATAAGGAGGACACCTATCAATTTGTTTTGACATAATTCTAACGACGTAGTTGAAAAAATTGTCATAGGTAGGGTTGCACATGCACACGCGAGGCATTGGCAGTAAGACCGCACTCTCTATTACATAAAGTCAATTTGGGTGATGTTGGCAACTTTGGAAACCAAGACACTCTTGATGGGCTATCTATTAATTCTATGGGCCATGACATTTTTTCTTGGTTAAGGAGGAAGGTGTGGATTTCCCAATTTTATTTTAAACAATCCAATCCAAGCCATACATTAGTGTTGTAGCAATTGATTCATTAAAAATTTAAAGTGTCTAACTAATTTGGCTCACGTTGCAATTTAAGTTAATTTCCAAAAATATATTTAAGATCTTAAACATTTGAAATTCTAGAGGAGCAGTTCAACTCCCATGGAAATAAAAAATTGACATGCAAATATGGAGATGAGAAGAATTTGAAAATTCCTTGTTGCTATTAAGCCAACCTGGTAGTAAATTATTTGATAATTTCCTTCCCACTAGAGCACAACCACATGTGTTGGCATTCCTTTAAGTTAGTCATAATTGAAGGAAAAACAATGTAAAAGGAGGTATGTTGGTAGAGATGCATGAGATGGAGCACGATGTCATTGATAATAGTATCAAGGATGTGCGAGAAAGAAGGTATGGTTAAGTATTTACAGAGTGTCTTTGTTTCATACAAAGCGATCTGGAAATGGATGGGATACTATACTTAAATTAATCATAGTTACAAAATCATCCATAAAATGTAGAATTTAGGCTGCTAGAAGCTCTCATAAAAATACCAAATCTCAAATGAAGTGTCATATTGCAAGGAAAAAAACAATGGTTGATTATGATGGAGAATATTATTTCTAGTGTATTTCTCAATGTTGATTTTTATAGAGAGGAGATTGTTGATTGAGAGTGGCTGAGAGGAAATATTTATATACTTGGATTTATCTATTTCTGCTAACAATATATATATATATATATATATATATATATATATATATATATATGAAACCACATGAAGGTAACTACCATAGACGAATTCAAGTCTTCATTCACCCTTCAACCTCACTCACAAGCGTGATCTCTGTCCAATCCACTCATAAATAACATGGGTATGTGTAGATCTCTCATTTCTATTGGAAGGTAGTTGCTCTCCCAAATTTCTTAGCATAGTATGATTGTGCTACTTAAACTTATGGACATAGCTCTCAAGTATTTTCGGTCTGCTTAGTTAAAAATTTCACCTTTTGTGTATCTATCATGTTATCACTTGGTAATTTCTTTGGGTTGTATCAAAGAAACCCCAAGGTAACCTCAAACCAAATTTAGGTTGGACTCTGACCCTTCCAATCAAAGAGGGCTCTCGCAGATGTCTAATGACTCGTAATAGCTCAAAGGATTCATCAATAAATGCACAGAGGTCAGATTCTGTAATATGACATATTTGTTGTTTTTTTTTTAAGGGTTGGTAGGACAAGCAAGAGAAGGAAACCATTGGGCAATGGAGTCAAAGCCTGAAACTTAAAAATATTGAGTCAATGGTTGATGGTGTAATCTCAAAAAGAAAAGGCAAAGTAAGTATTTATCTTCAACAAATGATAAGTATTTGGATGGCAGCCGAAAAAAGAAAAAGACAGCCCACTATACTAAGAGCACCTAATAAAGGGTGAGTTCTTAATGTAATTTTTGAAAAAAAACAGAAAGGAGATAGATCGTCATGGACAAAGCACCGAATATAAATGAATTATGAACATGAAATCCTTAACACCTAAACAAGTATTTATTGTATAAATGGAGCATCAAATCTAGATGAATTTCAAACATTTACTCTCAATGAAATACTAGAAAGAACAAACAATAATGGAGATAAGCATTAACATGAAAAAAACACTGACAGTACTTCTGTATTAATTCATAAGGATGTTCTGAGAAATTGACACACAGTCCAATATCCTCTTCGGCTGAAAGTAGAACCACACATTATTACAAAATCATGAAATATATAGACCATTACAATAAACAAAATGTCTCTATCCTTTAGGAACAAAATCAAATAAAAATCATAAAATAAAATTAATTATTGACACTAGTTGCAAAATATCTCGAATCGTTTGTAGGTTGCTGGTGAAATCTTCTTTGATTTTGGGAATATATGTCAATTGCCACTTGTATTATGTATATGTCTTCTGACTTCCATTTGTGAATATTCTGCCTTGAAATATGGAGTTTGTTTTCAATTTTGGATTCTCAATATGAGATATTTTTTCCATTGAATTTGGAACCAACTTAATCCTCAAATCCTGCCTTCCTCTAACTTATCAAAATACTGATATTATGCCATAAAATATGGAGATAATGAGAAAAATTGCTTGAATATGCTCATCAAATCTTTTGAATAACTGTTTACTTGCAATTTGCTCTGATTTCCATTTCATATGTCTTTGATTGCCAAGAAATCTCGTGATATCGACTATGTTGTACATGCTCCAACTAGAAACCAATCAGATGATGACCCGATGCTTTAGTGGACTTGCATAGCGTAATCGTTTTGAATATGCATATTCAACACTTGGGTAGCCCAAGCTCGCTGTGCAAGCTTAGTTTCCTCCATAAAATCTGCCACTCGAAATATTTCCTAGAAATGCTCAATTTGACCCTTCAAATGTTGACTAATATCCACCTTGGAAAAGATATGTCACATGTTGATTTTGATATCTCAAATGTGCCTGAAAATAGAGAGTCTTGTCCTTGAATACAGTCTTAGAAAACTGAACTTGGAATTTACTACCATCTTATCAAAATCAAGTTGTTGGTTTTGTGCTCCCTTATGACCTGCAAGTTGTTTGAAACAATTCCATTTTGTCCATAAATGCGACTCTGCCACCTAATTGAGAAAATGAAATAGCCATATTAGATGGTAGTCCTCCTCGTGCCCTTGACTGTTGAGTTTACACCTCTGAATGGAAGATTTAAACCACAACTTGCTGATTTGGTTGCCACCTCTGAAACTATCTTTACTGATAATATTCCAACTGTATGAGAAGAAACCATTTGCAAGTAATTTCATAGAATCTTTCCACCCTTTAGAGTTCCCTAAAATCACTGATTGTATCCTTGAGAATTGAAGCCACTTGTCTCTAATGAGCAATCTGTGCATATGATGAGGGTTCATCTTTTGGAATCTCTCCAACTGTCCATCCAGGGAAATCGCCTCTGATATTTGACATCAAATCGACTCTCAACCAAATTGATAAAAAATGAATTGGGCAACTTTTGCAAAATTGCCAAACTGAGTCATAATCATCTATCTGCCCTAATATATTCAAAATACAATTCCATTTTGATAAAACTGGATTTTTTCTTAAACTACAGGATACAAACTTCAATTTCTCTCTTTATCTAATTTGAAAAACCTAGCCAGTCTTGAAATGAGTTGCATCCATTTGTTTTACCAACACAGCACCCAAGTGTTGCTCAACATTGAAATTTGGGTGATATTTCACACTCGACGATGTTGGACACTGCTTAGACATCTGAAACCTCAAATTTTAACCTGTTATTTAGCAGTCGATGGTGTTTAACTGTAAATTTTAACATTTTGAGCTTTCTCCGGCACCTGCACTTCAGATTTGAATGCTTAAAACTAGTAGTAGACAATCGACACTTAACCTTTTATCTCCTTTCTCGCCTGAGATGGTTGACATTTGTCAAGTGAAACGCTTTTAATTTGCAAAGAAAGAAAGAAAGAAAGAATTTTTAACGTCCACGAGGCTAAAAATAGCCTATGGGACAAATTGTTTTTCCATCTGGCTTTTGTATTCAGCCCTTTTCCTGTGAAGTTTTACAATAATCGCTCCCAGCTTCTCAACAAACTCTTCAAGCTGAATAGATTATCCCAAGAACTAGCTGCCAGAACACCTAAAATGAAATGTTTTTCTGTTTCCACTTTTCCGGACGAGCACAAAATACATACTCTTTCTTCCCACTTTTCTTTTGGTCTTTTCTAGCGCCCTGTTTCACAACGGAGTTGATGAGAATTAGTCCTTAATTGAGCAATAAGAATTTT
>ML777459.1:338009-375019 GCA_009831015.1 Picea engelmannii | reverse complement strand
TAACTGATTTTCCACTTCAGTTAACTATTTCCAAGTGCTCATTGAGAATAGATTAATATTTATTGTCCAACTATTATTAAGGGATAATAATAGTCGACATACATCTATAAATAGAATTTGCTCACCATCTATAAATAGACATCGTCTATAAATAGAATTTGCTCATCATCTAAAAATATATTTCCACCTAAAAATAGCCTGAGGCTCCATCCTAGTGTAGGTGCATAATTTTCACTAGGATATTCTTGTTGAATCTCAACACTCCCTCTCAACAAGAAAAGGATTATCCTTCACCCCGATCATGTCTCTATGGTATTCGAATTTGCTCCTGGTGAGCGCCTTCATCGGAATGTCTGCATCCTAGTCTTCCGTAGGAATGCACTGAAGCAACATGATATTTCGCTGCACACAATCTCTGATATGATGATACCGGATATCTATATGCTTAGATCTATCATGAAACATAGGATTAATCGAGAGTTTAATGCAACTCTGATTATCACAATGAATCATTGTCAGATCTAAATGAGAACCAAACAAACCAACCAAAATCTTTCTCATCCAGATAGCGTCACATGGAGCTTGACTCGTTGCCATGTACTCCGCTTCCACTAAACTGAGTGCCATGGATCTATGCTTCATGTTGTACTAAGAAACAGTTGTAGATCTGATACTAAATATCCCCCCTGATGTGCTCTTTCTGTCCATAGGGCTGCTCGCCTAATCTGCATCTGTGAAGCCATGCAACTTCACCTCATTCGTCTGTCTATACCATAATCCATACTCTGATGTTCCCCTCATGTATTTCAAGACATGCTTACCTGCCTTCCAAAAGAGCTTGGTAGGCTTAACCATCGCTTGACTTAGTTGGTTAACTGCATAGCAAATGTTCGGTCTCGTGTTCACTAGATATATTAGCGAACCCACTAACTGTCGATAGACAGTAGCATCCACTACCTCTCCAGAAGTAGCATCCTCTTTCTTCCAGTTTCTTGGAAGAGAAGTATCCATGGGTTTGCATCCCTCCATGTGAAACTTACTCAGTATCTCCCTTGCATACTTGCCTTGAGACACAAAAAGTTCACCATCTCGCTGTCATATTTCCAATCCAAGGAAATATTGAAGGAGACCCATATCCTTCATCTCAAACTCCTTTGCAAGGTCCTCCTTTCATGAGTGTATCAGATGTTCATCACCAGTCATTATTAAATCATCAACATAAAGAACAATCATTAAAATCTTACCCTTGTAGATCCATCTTGAACCTACCACTGATTTGTCGACCGGTCATGGGACCATTTCCCATGCATTGTTTTTGACAATAGAGTCATACTCCTCCACCATTACATCATCCCAAGTGGGATCCTGCATTGCTTCCTGAAAGGAAGATGGTTCAGTCACAATACATTTTCTCATGAGAGTCATGTATCCAGTAAATCGATCAGGAGACTGTCTATGTCTGTGCTGTGAAGTAGGGGCTCCTGCATTCTGTGCAACATCTAGTCTCAATCTATCATCTTCCGTGGTGCGCTTTCTACCATTTATGATGGATGGCTCTGCATGAGTGGCTTCCTCCACTCCATGAACCTCCTCATGTGGCTGATCCACATCTTGAGATTCATCTTTTGGAACCAACAATTCCTCCTCTGCATCCAAGTCTAGCTCCCTCTCAAGCGACAACCGCATGGCTTTCCCCTCATCGAATTTTATATCCCGTCGCATAACAGTCATCTTACTATTAGGAAAATACACACGATAATCATGGGGTATTTTTGTGTACCCCACAAATATCCCAACTTCAGCAGTCAACTCCAGCTTCTTCCTAGTGTTCTTGGTCACATGCACATAAATAGATGAGCCAAAAATATTAAAATGAGAAACAACAAGTTTCTTACCAGTGAAAGCTTCTTCAGGTGTACTCATGCCAAGTACTCTATGAGGACAACAATTTTTCACATAAACTGCAGTGTTGCATCCTTCCGCCCACAAATGCATTGGTAGGCCCTAATCATGCAACATCGCTCGTGCTACACCCACAATCGTTATGTTCTTCCTCTCCGCAACCCCATTTTGTTGTGGGTTATGAGGCACTATGAGTTCTCTTTGAATTCCTTCTTTGCTGCAGAAATCTTTGAATTCGTTAGAGATGTATTCTCCACCATTATCGCTCCTCAAATCCTTCACTTGCTTCCCCGACTCTTTCTCCACAAATTCTTTAAACTCACAGAACTTTGAGAATGTTTGATCCTTCTTCTGCATGAAGAAGATCCAACATTTACGAGAAAAGTCATCAACAAAAATAACATAATACTTATGTTTTGTTTTTGAAGCAACCGAGAATGGTCCACACACGTCTGTGTGAATTCTCTCCAAGATCACCGAAGCATGGCTCTCCTTTTCATGAAAGGTGGGCTTTACATACTTGCCCATGGTGCAACCCTTGCACTGATTTAACTGAGCAAGTGTTCCCATTGGAAGTCCATTAGATATTTGTTGCATGATTTTCAAGGCTCCATGATGAAGATGGCCCAATCGCTTGTGCCATAATTCGCCCTCATCCCGGCTCACAAATTTTTCTGCCTTGCCCATCATGGCAGCGCAGCCATCTACCTCCAACTTGTAGAGATTCTTAACTCGAATCCCTATATTCTTGACTTGACCCATTGTTTTATGTTGCAGGAAGGCTTTTCCATTGTTGAAAACAACATCATAGCCTCTGTCCTCCAACATTGCGATTGAGACCAAGTTTTTCTTCAGACCTGGAACATGCATAACATATTTCAATTGAAATGGTTTACCTGACTCCCTCTGAAAGGTAATGGTACCAATGCGAGTCACAATTTATCGTCCATCGTCGCCCATCTCTATATGCATTTTGAGATCTCTCTCCTCCAAGTCATTGAAAATCTCCTTATCTCCTGTCATGTGGAAGGAAGCGCCACTATCCAAATACCACACCGATCCCAATGCACTTGATGCCATGCATGCAATCAAGGAGAATTCAAGTTCAAATTGTGAGGCAAGGGCCTCACCAGATGCAACTCCAACAACCTTCTTTTTCTTCTTCTTCTGCGGACGGTTAGTAGCGAGATGCCCATGTTTGTGATAGTGAAAACACTTCACTTTGGACAAATCCATCTTCTTTCCTTTAGACTCGGATTTTGAATGGAATTTCTTCCCCTTCCCTTTCCTTGACTTGGCATCCAAAGCACAATCCTCTTCATCATCGTGCTTTGATGAAGAGCCATCTCTGGTGTTCCACCTGAACTCCTCCTGCACAAAATCCGACCATAGTCGTTCTCAATCTGGCAATTTTTCCCTTCCATTGACAGAGTCTTGATAACTATGCCAATTTTTGGGAAGTCCTAGAAGATCCAAGCTCACCAAATCATCATCAGCGACTGTTAGTCCCACACTCCCCATCTCATCCTGACATTGGACAAACTTCGTGAAATATTTTGGAATGGAGTCGCCCTTCTCCGTCTTGATCTTCCTGAGTTTATCTTTGAGCGCCAATTTCCTATGGTCATTGTTGTTTTGGAATAGATCTGTCAAAGTTTTCCACGTTGCATATGGTGTGGCTTTCTCATGGAGGTTTGAGACAATGTGGTCTTGTACTCCCTCCAATAGGATCCTTCTCGCCTTTGCCACTTTCTTTTGCCATGCATCAAGATTTGCATCGTTTGCAACATCTGGCTTAGGAACATATTTGTCAATGAATTCCTTCAAGCCATTGTCTTCGAGTACTGCCTCCATCTTGTCCTTCCAAGAAATGTAGTTCAAGCTGCCCTCAAGTGCATACTCTAACCTAAATCCATTCAAAGCCATTTCTATCTTGAATCAGCTGTAGCACCAAGAAAGTCTTTCTGCAAATTTGAATTCTATCCAATCACAAACTCAACTTATGCAATTTCCTGAGCTCTGATACCATGTAGAAATTTTAATAAAAATTATGTATCGCCTGGATTCTCCTAATCTAACAATTATATACCACTGTTAAATACATAATCACTTCTACTAATATTCTTGTGGAAATTAAAACACGATCGCCAATTGCAATATCAAGAAGAAAGATCAATCACACATAACACAGATGTTTTACCGGGAAAGCAAACCCCACTATCATATATTATGTATATATCATGGATCATGAAACAATCTCATACAAAACTTTAATCCAAGAGCTCTCAGTACAATATACAATCGTCTCACACTATCATACAAAAATTGACAAATTCATGTACCAATTTACTGCTTCCATACATCATGCCTCCTCTGCGCAATCCCTACTAATGGAAATCCCTGCAATGAATGAATTCCTCTTCCCTAGGCTGCGCATTCCTCATGGGCACATCCAATGTGTGTGTGGTTGTATGAGTGCACTCACTAATGTCACAATTGATAGTCAAATTGTCCCTTTCACCTGTTATCTCAACTGGGTCTCCACTGGATCTGACATGCATGTAGTTAACAGTGGTAAATCTTCTATTGCATGTGAGATCACTGATTGTGAATTAGTTAATAATTAATTCATTGATCTCTCACTAGTGTAAGTTCAGTTACAACTAGTACAACTGATCTTAACTCACTTAACTGAGTTAAACTACTTCACAACTCACATAACTACACATCCAACTCTGTTACAACTTTGAATCACTCAGTTACAACTAATTCGACTTACATGTTCCATTAATCAACATTTGAACTCGAATTTCCTATAGCTAATTGATTTTCCACTTTAGTTAATTATTTCCAAGTGCTCATTGAGAATAGATTAATATTTATTATCCAACTATTATTAAGGGATAATAATAGTCGACATACATCTATAAATAGAATTTGCTCACCATCTATAAATAGACATCATCTATAAATAGAATTTGTTCATCATCTAAAAATAGACTTCCACCTAAAAATAGCCTGAGGCTCCATCCTAGTGTAGGTGCATAATTTTCACTGGGATCTTCTTGTTGAATCTCAACATTAATAAATAACAATTAAAAGTATTGAACAAGTGTTTTGGTAGATTTATTTCAAAATAATGCCAATAAACCCAATTCATATCCTTTTGGTACGTAAAGTTTAGATTTATAAATTCTAATAAAAGCAACATAACATGCCCTTTAACCAAGGACAACTTGAGTTTGGACAAGATTGATATTGTGCCAACTTTCACATGTGATGTTTACTGGTAATCCACACAATTCTAATTAAATCTTTAGGTGTGGTCCCTATGAAGTTGTAGAACTTGGATTCACTTTACTTGTATAGTGATTGCTAAAGTTGTTTTCCAACGTTGTTTTTTCGTCTTGAATTGTATAGGGTACCCTAATATGATGTTTGCTCGGAAGTTCCATGACCCAAAGTTTGGAGATTATGGCTCATTTTTACTGGCATTAGAGAAGTCTCCTTCAAGATTGCTACAACATAAATCTTTGATGCGAGTGCAGAACTATAGCTCGCAAAAGCTCACAAACAATGGGTCTGTGGAGGTACGTTTGACTTTTAAATCTTGACATATTCGATCTCAATAACACAAAATTGTTACTTGGTGAAATAATTAGGCTAGATGAAAGACTAACATAGAAACATTAGATGAAATATTAATAGTTTTAGCGTATATTTAGTTCATTTTTTTAATTAATAACATATATGGCAGAAGATTGCCAGACTAGTAAATGTTGATCAACCTACAAAGTTATGTTCAACTACAAGGGAAGTTGATTTGGAACATGAGTGAGAGAAGTGAGAGTAGTTGATTTTGCAAATAAAAGTTTGATGTCTGTGAATGGTGTGAAGATTGATGAAGCACATTCTGTGAAACAAGGGTTGATACTTAGTAATTTGACTGGCAAAGAAAAGAAGAAATCGATATTATGTGTTAAAGTAAATTCTGACTTTATTTCCATCCACAAAAATACTTCCATTTACATTGACTTAGGCCTTCAACCTTCAACTTCCCCATCACTTGAAAGTATCCCCAATAAAAGTCAAATGGATTTGACTAAAGCAGAGAACAACCCTAGAATTTACATGACTATCATCCAAAGGGTATACATGGATATATATGAACATGTCAAGTTGGAAACCCTAGAATTTATTGAACCCAACCTTGAATTCTGAAATCATGGTCCACTAATTGGAAATTTATTGACCATTGTTCTAAAAAGGCAAAGTGTGAAAGTTGAGTTGTCGGCTTAGTCTTGGTCAATGCCCATGGATATTGTAAGGCATCGTACAATATATGCATTCAATTTATTTTCTCTAATTTTGCTATCTTTTGACTTTCTATTAGTTGGGATGGCCATTTCACCCCTGGTGGATATTGTGTAGGGAGTTGAGAAAATGGGAGAGATACCTGTGAAATTAGAGATCTTGCAGTTTTCAAACCTGATCCAAGTGACAAAAGGCTAGAAAGGTTATTAATGAAATTATTAGCACTTGAAAACTTTCATGATAAACAATGTATATGGCCTTTAAATACTTGTGTTGACTTGTGACACGTGAAATTATTCTAGCCCAAATGTCAAACAAAAATATATTCTCTAATGTTGTCATATATAATGCACTTATTGATTGTTTCAGTAAGGGAGGCAAGTTAGATGAGGCTAGGAAGTTCTTCCACTTGAAATGGACAACAATAACATATACCCTAATGTTGTTACATACAGTGCACTTATTGTGGGTTTTGTAAGGAAGGAAAGTTGGTAGAGGCTATGAAGCTCTTCCATGAAATTCCTAGCATAATGTTATTCTTGGGTAAAGGCTCTCAACATCAAGGGTGAATAGGTAATGCCTTGAGCGAAGGGTCTTCTAGTGAGGTCTTTGATCATAGTTAAGAATCCATTGGTTGTTTTTTTGAGATAGGATAATAACGCACAATTGATGTTGGATCCATTTAGAAGTGGGATCAAATATTTATCCCTATTAAGAGAGTTTTCTATATTTTAGGGAGGAGGTAGAAAACACAAATGCTAGCCTTCTTAGACCTAGTTTGAAAGATGAAGTCAAATTCATCTTCAAGGATAACAAAATTCAAATTATTTCCAAGATTTCTATAGGAGTGTTACCATCTAATCTTAATATTTTAGAACCTTTGCTCCATTTTTTCTGTTCCATTAGCATCTTTTCTAAAAGAGTTAGAGGGGGTAGGTACTAACTGAAAACTAGTAGTTTCTTCTTATTTGTTTGACAGAGGGACAAATGTCAAGGGAAAAATTTGTTTTCACTCCATCATTTGGATATACCTTAATATTGGTAAGAGTAATCCCAATATTAGTCACACGGGGCTCCAACCATCTTAAAGGATTCTCTCCTTCAAGTAAACGATGGATGCACATCGTTTCAGACATTATATCTCAGCTCATTCTATTTTTACAAAGTGTTGCAGATTTCATAGTGCTTCTCTCTATTTATCATTTAAATTCAACTTAATAGTGAAATCAACAAGTCCAAGCAAATATTTGAGTATATCTCATTTATAGTAATGAACAAATAATGATTATATTTCTTGGAGATCATGTAGAGTGGATATTTTAACCTCTTTAGTGCTACTCTATAGTGCATAACCCAACACTTCAGAGAATATTCTCTCCATTGTACCTTGAAGATGCCTATGATACATTAATTTTGGATGCCTCTTAGTTGCAATAATAATACTAGTCAAACAACTGAAGAAAGTTTGAAAAGAGTTCAAATTTAAAATATTAGGCTTCATTGGCCTCGAAATATTCAAGAGCTCTTTAAAATTGTTCTAAAAGAGAGTGCCTCGTAATAATACCTGTATTCTTGTATGTATTTGGGAGAGAGCATAGAGTATGTTAGTGTCCTTATTTCGGGGCAAATGCCCTTCACATAAAACCAACAATCCCAATCCCTTAAGTAGAATTTGTTGGCAATGTTTTGTCATTTGATTTTTTGAATTTTCACAAACTATACTTGAGAACTATGAATAACTTACAAGGATAGTACTCTTCTTCACTTTCCATTCTCTAAATGTATGAATTTGGTTGCATTTCAAGGTTTTTCCCTTATTGGTTACATCATATAGGTTATAAACAAGGATCTCCTTCATTCCTTGTTTTTATAATTCTGTCATCCATGAACCCAAAATTCTTTTGGGTCTTACAATCAATGGTCTTTCCCTTGGGTACTTAGTAAAAAAAACATTTGAATAAAGCTAATCATAAGGAAATAATTCATGTTCATGGTGAATTTTCAAAAATGCAACCACTAGGTTCTTCAACTATAAGGTTCTTTTGCAATAAGTTAAAGCCATAAGTCTGGTGTGATTTCATATATTTTTTTCATATGAAGATGCAAAAAACGTTTTTGTATAAGGGTTCTCTACTTTGATCTTTGGTGGTTAAATAAACCCCCTTCCTCAAAAAATGCATGGCCATGTATTTAACTAAAGAGAGGGGTGAAAATAGTATAACACCAAGCCTTTGAACCCAAGACTATCTTATTACAGTGGCATATCCCTATGTTGGGATGTTGGTGCACTTGTTTGCTTATTTTTGGATTATTTTTGTTATTTGTGGGCATATAATAGTTTTGTCATGTTTCCATACTAGAGGTAGAAATAAAAAGGGGTATTAAAAATGCCATGAAAAAAATGGATACCTAGTGTTAGCACCAGAAGTCACCTCTAGATTGCAACAGAGGTAAGCCTGATACCCATCAGTGTTGGGGTGGATGTTGGTTTAAATGTGGATGGTCTATGGACAAAACTCAACAACATGAAAGATGTTCAACACATAACTGGACAGGAAATGCACAGGGAAGTGAGGGACACATTAACTTCAGTCGGTAAATTGAGTTAAGGTGAGAGCAGAGGGAAAAATTAGGAGAAAGGGTGAAAGAGACTGCTCTAGGCATCAGGCCTTCCAGCAGCTCATAGAAGAGAACCCAAGCTCAAGAGCATTCTTGAGCTCAAATTTAGACACTGAAATATGTCTACAAGGGACACAGTTACAGTTGCAGTATGATCAAACCTCCATCATCCTGCAACTGCAACAACTCGACTGGATCCTCCATGCCCAAGCCATTCAATGAGAGAAGGAAAAGATAACACAAGGAAATGAATAAAACTGGCCATGATACTGCTATATTCAAACCTCCATTACAACAGTATGATGATCCTCGACTGGATCATCCATGCCCGAGTGTTTTAAATAGCTTTACAGACAAAAATGAAAAATAAAAGAAGTTGACTTCTATTAACATGAAAGTCTCAAATCTATTACATAACCAGAGAACAGCTCTGGCAGAACAAAATTACAGATTGGGAGCTCTGCTCAACCAAATCCCTTTACAAAATAATAGAACTCCAACCTATATACTCAAAATAATTCGCCATCCTCAGCAGAGGCATGCTCGAGCTTCCATGGCACTGCATCGTTCAGTCAGATTGCTCCTGTAGTTTTCTCTGCACAAGTTTTCCTCTGCCAAACGCAACCTTGACTTTTATGCTTCCTTATTGCCCTGTCCTGCCAGATTGTGCACGCAGTCTCTCTGTGCACACGATCTCGGACTATCTACTAACAGTCTGCTTCCACAGTCAGACCGTTCTTACTTCCATTCATGGGGGAGACAGTGTTTCAACTACCTCCCCCTACTTCAATAATTACCTTTCTCGGGATCGGGAAGGCCTGAGTCAGCACTGCACCTATAGGACGTGAGGGTCTTTGCATTCTGCCATCTGAAGCTAAGTTGGATGCTTGCAGAAGGGGGCTAGGCAATCGTGGATGTGGATGAGGATATGGCGGGATGGTTGTGGCGAATGGCAGGCTACTGGGTGTGCAATGACCAGGTGGAGGAGACACAGAGGCTAGGAAAAAATAGTGGAGGCGACACGAGCAGGAGCCAAGGAGGTGATGTGGAGCGAGAAGATGATGAGGAGGCAGAGCGGAGGCCGCGAGGTGATAGGTGAGGGATTGGGGACCTGACACAGGTGGAAATGGCATGGAGAGAAGTGGTACAGGTGGTGGGAGATGAGAGGGGAGATGCGAAAGGTGGGACAGTGAGTGGAGGCCAAGTGTCAGTGGGACGGTTGTCGAGCATCCACTTGTCGACCTGGGATAAGGTGTTATATGCTCATGCGCATATCAGGGCTGCGAAAAGAGGTTTCATTTTTCCCCGCTTTTGGGCCCGATGTGTGTCTCTGACTGACACGTTGCACCTCCACAAAACCACGGTCTCTTCCCTGACCTGCTCTATATTTTTTAACGACCGTGCATGATGAGGCCCCAATATGACCAATGACCATCGATTTGGAGCGTGGAGATCTTAGCCACCCAAATCTATGCGCCTCTTATCAAAATGCGCCAAACGATCACATCAACTCCGACAGACTTAGGATAAGCGCCATTTAGTGGGTTTTTAACCCCATTCTTCATATTTTTCCACCCAAGTGCCAAATCCAATGGGGAAAACACCCCATACCATAATATGTGATAACATTAGGCTCCATGGGGGATAGAGTCCTCCCTGCGAGGCTCTAAGATCTCTTTTGCAGTTCCAGTTGCCTTCTATTGGGCTATGGAGTCAGGCTCAAAAAACACCCTGCTAAGGAATATATGCCGAAAAATAAAATGAAAACAAACTTACAAGGGCTCCAAGAAGCTTATTTATGTACAATCCTAAACTAATTGATTTTTACAAAATTTTAGGTGAAAGCAAACTTCCACCATAGCCATTCAAGTAACTTCTTGAATGGAAGCTGCTTTACTCTATCGGTGATCACTAGCAGATGATGCAACCGTGACAACATAACAATTACATCCTTTAGATTTTCTCCAAGGGATGAAGTTGAGATAAAATAGGGGCGGCTCCAGGGCATGAAGGAAATTCCACTCCATGTACTCGCGAACAGGCTCATAGAATGAGTGGCAGGTCTTGGATAAATTGTAATAGGCAGCCTGACCTGCTCCACAGCTACTCACACGTGGTTGAATATCTATGATAAGCATAGTTGGATGAGGAACTAATACAGGATGATTGTCCTCATATGATGGTTTCTCACTAACAGGCTTTGAACAAGAGATAAACTACCCCTCTTGTTGCTCCTCTGGTTCATCTTCTTGGCTCTCCTAAGGGTCATCTTCTTGGCTCTCCTAAGGGTCAGATTCATAATCATCATAAACAGGACTCGTGGGAAATCTCTTCTCTTTATCTTGTTGCTCAGTGTTTTCAGTAGGCCCAGGAGGGTTGATTTCGTCATGATAATCTCCTTTAAGAAAAAGAGGATAAGGCTATGTTGTGTGCTCTTTGATATTCTGCATATCCAGCTCAGAATCTTATTCATAGCTGTCATACACAGGTTGGTTGCTCCTCTGATCAACAAACTATGATGTGGGCTTTGTTGCTCTTCATCTGAATAGTCGTCAAAGCATGAGACAACATGCACATCAGGAGCAGGATGCAGGGCCTCTACAGTCATGAGATCTTCAGCATCATCCTTAGTAGAGCTACCAAGAACATCCTCTGAGCTTTCCTCAGAAAGGAAGCAATCATGTTCTGCCTTCAATTCTTTTATCTCTACAGAAATAGACTTTACTAGCTCCATCAACTCACTTAGAGCATCTCCTTTCTCCTCATAGCTCGCGTAAGAAGCAACTCTATCTTGAATACATTCGTTGTATCCCTCACAACAACTATGACAAATTAACTCAGAGGGATAAAAATTCTGACAATGAGTATTGAAAGCTACATGAAATTATCCCAGTGAAGAAATGCTAGTAGGGGGTAAAGAATGATACCACTCAAGAGCATCCCCTGCTAAGAAGAACATGAACATATTCATTAATACATCCTCTTGATGTATCTCCCACTGGTGCATGAGTTCATGAAACTCTATGAGATGTTGAGCATGGTTATCCTCTTTATGCTCTCTAAATATAGGCAAATAATCATTCCATTCATTTGGAGCAAGAACAACATTGGGAAAACCAGGAAAAACAAAAAAATTAAAGGGAGCAAACCTCCGAGCCAGGATTCTTTCCATTTCGAACCAGTAGAGTCGTCAATTGATTCTTCAACCATGGAGTCGCCAAGTGAATGGTGTGCAAAATGAGTGTGTCTGGTCTTTGGTCACCATAAAAGACCAGATATGATCTTTTTGTTCTCTGAGGGGATACCAGGTGTAGCCAGAAGTAGCCACGCTGAAATAGTGAAGTTGAGACAGTGGAGTCGCCTCAGTGGAGTCGTCAGGTGAACAGTTGCAATATTCAATGGTTCTGGTGTCTGATGCACCTTTAGAATCAGAAGCTTTGTCATTCAACCCAGGGAAAATACTCAATTCATCCTTGACAATGGCGCCAGAAATGTTAGCACCAGAAGTCACCTATGGATTGCAACAGAGGTAAGCCCGATACCCATCAGTTTTGGGGTGGATGTTGGTTTAAATGTGGATGTCGATGGCCAAAACTCAACAACATGAAATATGTTCAACACAAAATTGGATAGGAAATGCACAGGGAAGTGAGGGCCACATTAACTTCAGTCAGTAAATTGAGTTAAGGCAAGATCAAAGGGAAGACTTAGGAGAAAGGGTGAAAGAGACTTCTTTGGGCATCAGGCCTTCCAGTAGTTCATAGAAGTGAACCCAATCTTAAGAGAATTCTTGAGCTCAAATTTAGACACCGAAATATGTCTACAAGGGAAACAGTTACAACTGCAATATGATCAAACCTCCATCATTCTGAAACTGCAACAGCTCGATTGGATCCTCCATGCTCGAGCCATTCAATGTGAGAAGGAAAAGATAACATTAGGAAATGAATAAAATTGACCATGATACTACTATAATCAAACCTTCATTACATCAGTACGACGATCCTCGACTGGATCATCCATGCCCGAGTGTTTTAAATAGCTTTACAAACAAAAACGAAAAAGAAACGAAGTTGACTTCTATTAACATGAAAGTCTCAAATCTATTACATAACCAGAGAATAGCTTTGGCAGGACAAAATTACAGATTGGGAGCTCTGATCAACCAAAGACCTTTACAAAATCATAGAACTCCAACCTATATACTCAAAATAATTCACCATCCTCAGTAGAGGCGTGCTCGAGCTTCCATGGCACTGCGTCGCTTCAGTCAGACTGCTCCTGCAGTTTTATCTACACACGTTTTCCTCTTCCATACGCAACCTTGACTTTTCTTCTTCCTCAGTGCCCTATCCTGTTATATTGTGCATGTAGTCTCTCTATGAACGCAATCTCAGACTATCTGCTGACAGTCTTCTTCCACATTCAAATAGTTTTGACTTCTATTCATGGGGGAGACGACATTTCAACTACCTCCCCCTACTTCAATAACTGCCTTTCTCGGAATCGGGAAGGACTGAGTCAACACTACACCTGTAGGACACGATGGTCTCTGCATTCTTCCATCTGGAGCTGAGTTGGATGCTTGCAGGGGGGGGCTAGGCAATCATGGATGTGGACGAGGATCTGGCGGGATGGTTGTGGTGAATGGCAGGCTACTGGGTGTGCGATGGCCAGGTGGAGGTGACACGGAGGCTGGGAAAAAACAGTGGAGGCAAAACGAGTAGGAGCCGAGGAGGTGATGTGGAGTGAGAAGATGACAAGGAGGCAGAGGGGAGGTCGCGAGTTGATAGGTGAGGGACTAGGGACTTGACACAAGTGGAAATGGCATGGAGAGAAGTGGTACAGGTGGCGGGAGATGAGAGGGGAGATGCGAAAGGTGAGATGGTGAGTGGAGGTCAGGTGTTGGTGGGGTGGTTGTGGAGAGGCCACTTGTCAACCTTGGATAGGGCGTTATATGCTCATGCACATATGTTCATTTTTCCCCGCTTTTGGGCTCGATGTGTGTCTCTGACTGACACGTTGCACCTCTGCAAAACCACGATTTCTTCCTCGGCCCGCTCTATATTTTTTAATGACCGCGCATGATGATGCTCCGATATGGCCAATGATCGTTGATCTGGAGCGCGCAGATCTCAGCTGCCCAGATCTATGCACCTCTTATCACAACGCGCCAAACGGTCACATCAACTTCGACGGACTTAGGATAAGCGCCATTTAGTGGGTTTTTAACCCCATTCTTCGCATTTTGCCACCCAAGGGCCAAATCTAGTGGGGAAAACACCCCATACCATAATATGTGATAACACCTAGGATATTTGTTTAAAATAGGGGGTTAAATTGCAAATATGTATTGGGAAGGGGGGTACAAAAAAGGATTTTGGGATGGATTTTTCAATATCTAGTGAAATTAGGGGTATTCTTTAATATCCTATGAATGAATGTGTTATTTAGGGACTTGTGCGAGGATTCTAAGAGATGCTAGGTAGGGTTGTTGAAAGCTAGTTTCAATAGTATATTTGTTTTTCGTAAGGCCATCTGAGAGCATTACATAGGATTCATATGTGATCATCTATGGTTTCAAATTGGGTCCTTTAAGTAGATATTTACAATCTACATGGGATGGAATTAAAAAAATTTAGTTGGGGTAAACATTATTTTCGATCTTTGGGGAGATATGAACCCCATCTACCCATTATCATGGTCCTGCTTCAAAATTAAGAGCTATCAATCTAAGCCAAATAACATATTGTTCCAGGGATTGATGCTCACTAGGGTTTGAACCTGGGTCAATTACATGGAAGCAACCTATCTCAACCTCTAGCGCTGAGCTCAATGGACATCTTCAAGGATTGGAATTGATTTTGTGCAAGTATATTTTATATTTGTATCGTGTTCGACTTATTTTATTATATTATTTTATGTATCTTGTTATTGGCCATTATTGTGCTTCTTTTAGTATTCATTGCTTGATAATGCAATTTTGGCTAATTGTACTATGCTAAGGTGTGGGTTTGTATTGTCAAATTTATAGCTACTGAGAAATTTGATGCAATGTGTTAATTTATGCAAAGATATGATAAATACATCACTACACAAGAAGACCCTTCTGATCCTCTCACAAACCAACTTCCAATGAAGCATGTAACATTTGTGGAGGGTACTTCCTACATTGTTGTTATATTTGATGGGTTGTCTATTGTTGGTGTTGCTATAGTTGGTGTTGTTATGGTATATTTGATGGTTCAAGGAAATATTTTTTTATTTCCTTTCACTTTATGACATAACTTAAGCATCTTCACCTTTTAGAATCTACTATGTTTATTTTATATTTTCTTTGAAAAGACTTATTGGTTATTTAGAAAGGGAAATGAGCTCTACTTATCTAAGTGAAGAGAAATATGGTCTATGCACTAGGTTCCTTTGTGTTCATCATAGGAGACATATTAACATGATACTAACATTCCTCTAATGAAATTATACTTTTGATGCCAAGACTAAAAGAGCATTACATGTAGCCAATGGAGGATGAGAGAATGTTTATTGCACCATCATTCACGAAGTCGAAGTTGAAGAACAAGCTTGAAAACAAATCATAACATAGTTTATGCTAATAATGCACGTGTTATGGAGAGTTTCATGTAACTAAGAAAGATGTATGCTTATTGGTGCTTGTATCACATGGAAAAAATAACTTTCTATATAATGCAGGGTCATTTATTTCTTCATTATTTTTCTACAACTCAATTTTGGGAGTCAGTATGTAGCAGGATCCAAGTGATAGACATTCCATGTGATACCCTCAATGGGCTTAAAATGGGTGATAAGACTTTGACTGTTCACCGAGCTACTGTTAGGCATAGATATACACAATGACATAATAACCCTTACTTAATATACATCTCTTATTTTTCATGCTTAATTATTGCATTCTAACTGAGAATATCTCTTTTTCTAAGGCCTAATCTATGCCCAACATTTATTACAAAGTTAGTGTCCCTTAACTTTTTTATAAGCCAATAAAAATATAAGAGATAAAAGTGACCTCTCTTCCTTGGAATGGGGTCCTTTTGGGTACAAATGGATGATTAGAGAGGAAGTCATGCATGGAATGTGACCTATCAATATTCTTATACTTTTGGAGTTATTGATGGATATAATTGTGTGTGTGTCTATTAAGGAACATCCTATGATGAACTTGTTTGAAGGTTCCTTTCATAATTGATGAATTAGTAATCAAGAATCCATAATATAAGTGGTAGAGAAAAAAATAATATCTCCTAAGCTTGGCAGAAGTGGTGGTCAGGATCAACACATATGAACCTTTTCGTGAAATATCATCAAAACTAATAGAGGGATGTGCAAGAATGTACAGTGAGAACCTTGACAAAGACAACCCCTGATGCTTGCATCATTGTTTGGAGGATGGAAAAATTATGTTTCCTTTTCCAAATATGTAAAATGAGTATATTATAGTTTAATGGATACATTTTCCTCTTATTATATATATATACTTTATCAAAAAAATCACTAAGACTTTCAAGGTTTTATAATTAAGTGAAAGATTCACCACGATTTTACAAGATTTTATAATTTAATGAAAGATTCGCCATGATTTTAGAAGATTATACAATTGACCAAAAAAAAATTCCAAAAAATTATATATACATATTATGTTATTGATAAAATAGCCTTTAATTTTTCCTATGTATCATGGGGATTCACCCAATTATTATACATATAAATTTAGGGGGGTTCTTAAAATCATCCCTGGTAACAATGACTTGCTCTTGAATCAATTAAAATAGCAACATGTCGATTAATGATCTTACCTTCCACTTTGATCATACTAGATTGGTACTCTGCTTGTCGATATTCTAAGGCTGCATATATCCTTCCCATGTCCTCCCTCTTGGATGTTGTGCGTGGTCTTCACTTTATCTCCTATGTGAGGGAAATCCTTGTATAGGTGATTTTCCTTCCACCCCCAACATTGGATTGGTGGTCTTCCTCTTTTCCCCAAGGAATCCTCTTTCTTGGATTCCTTCTTAGCAGATTGATCTTGTTGATTTTTATTAGGGTTTTTTCTATTGAAAGGAGGTTTGAACCCCTTCCTCCTATGATCATATTTCTCTTTCTTCTTATCCTTCCAATATTTCTGCATGGATTCTCTACCCTTTCCTTGCTCATATAGGTACTTAGTCTTCCTGATAGTCTCAGTCAATGTCCCGAGTTCATCATATTGAATCTTCGCTTTATAAAATGAAGGCAGTACACTCAAAAACCTTTGTATTTTCACCTTCTCATCCTTTATAAACCCCACATATTTAAGTAGTCCCAAGAACTTATTTTCATACTCTATCATGGTCATGCTTCCCAACCTTAGTTTAAAGAACTCTTGCATCTTCTTGTCATAGAATTTCTTTGAAAGGTACTCCTTCTGAAAATATTTCTTGAACTGCTTCCAAGTGATCCTGCTCTCATTAATGTGCTTAACTTGCTTCAGCTGATCCCATCACATAGAAGCTTTCCCATGTAAATGGTATGTGGAGATTCTTGCTTCTAAGTTTGAGGAGTATTTATGCAATTGAAAATACCTCATGAGTCCAATTAGCCATGCTTCGACATCATCTTCCATTTCTTTTTCACCATCAAAGGATGGTAGCTTAAGTTTCTTCAACCCCCCTTGCAAACTCTCCCATTCATGCCTTCTTCTTTGGTGCCTAACATGAGACACTTATAGACTGCTTATGGAGTCTTCATATGCATAAAATTTCCTTTTTGAGTAAGGTGGGGAGTGATGTCTATGAGTTCTGCTGGCACTTCTTGAGTGAGCAGCTCTTCTGTAGCTACCCCTTCTTTCATGATATCTTTATTCTTCCTCCTGCCTTAAGTCTGATCCTTTCCTTGCTTGCCCATGCAACTGATTTAGGCTTTGCAATACTTGAGCATTATCTCATTTTTCTCTCTCATAAACCTCTCATTGTCTACTTTGTAACTTTGCACCTATATTTCCAGGCTCCTCACAGACCCTATTAAGGTTTCTTGTTCCCCTCTGCTCATGTGCCCATTTGACTCTATCTCTACATTAGCAACACTGATATTTTGAGCTTTGGATTCTTTATCATGACTGAAGGATCCCTCTCCTTCCTCCATTTCTTGAATATTCATCATTATCTTGAACTGATATGGTTATACTCCCTAATTCTGCAAAACGTCCAACCAACAAAATTTGTTAGGCTAAAATAATTTAACAAGATCCATGAAATTATGTACAATTGGGTTCCCATACTGTATCGGAATTCTTTCTTTCATGAGTTTTCCCAAAGAGTTTCAACACTTAGATTATTTTTCCATCTATTTAGACTCGCAGACTCACAATAAGTCCAACACTTAGCCGTTTTTCTAAATTTGTGGACTCGCGGACTCATGGACTCTTAAAAGTCCAACACTTAGCCATTTTTCTATCTTTTCGAACTTGTGGACTTACAGACTTAAGGACTCGTAAAAATTCCAACACTTAGGCATTTTTTCTATCTTTTCAGACTCACAGACTCCTAACAAGTCCAACACTTAGCCGTTTTTGTAACTTTTAGGACTCACGGACTCACAACAAGTCCAACACTTATCCATTTTTCTAACTTTACTAGTAGATCGGATGGTTGAGATTTAGCCCCCTGTTGACTGGATGATCCTGGCTCATCTAGCAGTTTCAACGAAATCAACAATCAGTATTTATGCCCTGCATTGAGATGGATGGTCCTTAATTTATTTCACGACTTCGACACTCTGGGATATTATAACTCTGAAGTTGTTCAACTCCCTTGGAGTTATACTTGTCGAAGTGGTCATAAATTGACGATGACCACTTACCATCGGTTAACACCTCTACTTCCATTATCCTTCCACCATCTTAATCTAACAGTTTGACTTAACGATATGGACGGTCCTTATTCATTTCAGGAGTTCAACATTTTGTGGCTTTTCCTAGTGTCCAGTAATTGACGAAGTGGCAAAGTTCTAAAGTCCTGAAACTTTGTTATCCTTGTACTCCTGATTTGACAGCTCGCATTACTCCCAAATTCCTTCCTCGATCTAACAGTTGGCAGGATTTCGCAACTTCAGCCTTCGACATTTCTAGGACTCAAACTTATTTACATCTAGAGGGTCAACGCTGGATGACCACGATCAACAACAGATATTTCACCGAAAATTTCTATCAGATCGGATGGTTGGCGGGATTTTGAAACTTCGGTCTTCGAGATTTCATGCTTCTTCCCTATCTCCAATAATCACCGAAGTGGCGAAGTTTCAGAGTTTTCTATCTCCTACTTGGCTTCAATCAATGGCTGACGATCATCCAGTTCGATCTGACAGTTGGGCATTAAACTCTCCCAGCCTCTAGCTTCACCTTTATATGATGGTCCTTGTTTACCTGACTTCTAATCTAACGATCTAGAGCTTCCTTCATTCAACGGTTGTGATTTCTCCCAAAATTCAAAAGGGAATGGTCACGATTCCACGATCCTTTACAAAGGATCTCTATCTGCACGACGCTTTGGCATCCGCGCGATTTATGCAATGTTATTTCTCCTGAGATTTTCTTTCCCAAAGACATAAAATTTCATAATGACAATACCATTCCCAACAGTTTCGGCCCATACCAGCACGACGTTTCAACCCGAAGCTCTGATACCAATCTGTAATGTACCCAGTCGCCCCCAGTTGGGCATGCTACCTCAAGAACTCTGCTCGAAACTGAAATTTGAATTATGATGCCCTTTAATTATTAAAGAAGCATGAAAGAAACATGATAACAGTATATGCAATAATAAATGTTTATGCTACAATGTAAAGAATGTTTAAACATGCCATGCATGTCAATAACCAGTAAGCATGCACCTTACAAACATGAATCTCAAAGACAATAATTCATACACAATGGAATTAAATATACAACAGAGAAACACGTGATAGAGATCACTTATCTTAGGCAAAATGGTTCACCAACTGGCTACATACCATGGACGTTCCACCCAACCATAGACTATGGTGTTCCAAGTCTTAACAGTAATGTCACCCTCGAGCCAAGGCTATGAATCCACGAGGATGGTTCCATGGTGTCACTCAATTTCCCAAGCCAGCCAACAGTCAAGCTCTCACAAGCTTCTCAACACACACAACAATCCAAGTACACCATCTCTCTTATATCCAGCCTGCACAACCCAAGAGAATGGACCCCCTTCTCTGCCACACAATCCCTCAGGTTGTCCACTTCCTTCTAGGGATCCAGTGCATCTGGTTAAGAATCTCCCTGTTGGGACTCTCGGGATTCGCAGTTGTGAGCACAAATAAACACATTCGAATGAATCTTAGACATGTAGGCATTAATTCATGGTTGGAATGCACTAACAATCATTATAGCCAACAAAAAAATGGCTCCTCTCCAACAATTCGTTTTTCCTTCCCAAGTCAAGATCCAAATAAATGAGGAATGATGAACGTGTGAAAGAGTGAATGGAGTGAGAGAACATAATGAAAGGTGTGAACCATGTACAATGAGTGAGAAAGAACAAAGTGAGCAAAGAAGAAGAACCAGAACCCCCAAACATCCCACAAGATGGGTTTAAATATTTACTTGAAATCAAGAACCACATGGCCTTCCCCAAGAAGCTCATGTAACCACTTCTCTCCATTAAACAATTATGGGTAAATAAAATATGATAAAATGATTTAGCCCCTCAAGACCCCTCTCTTGTGGAATCATAGCCCCCTATAACTTTTGTCCTTGTCTGTCTTGCAACCAGTGATGCATTTTATTATTAATAATAATCAAAACATTACATTTCCTAGGCATGATGGCCTATTTTTAATTGTTTGGGCACTCTAGCCTTTCATAAATTAACAAAATACATTATTTAATATGGGGCTCAAAATCGGGGTATTACATTATTATGGAGCATATTTAATGAATGTAACACCAAACAAATATTTGTTGATGATGATAGATCTCTAAGTGTTGTAGGGTTTGAAATAGTTTAGTTAGATGATTGTCATTTCAATGATGCATTATGTGTTCCAAGTCTTTCCTACAACCTTATATCAGTGTATTAGTTCACTCATTCAGGTGAAGGTAAAACAACAGGGTTTTAACCTCACAAAGTTGTAATCAATGATTTTAAAAAAACTAAGCATGTTCTAGCAACAAGAATTGTTGATGATATTACCAGGTTGTACAAATTTGAGAACTTTGGGTCACCATATTTTGCATCAATTTTTATAAATCATAGAAATGACATGAGCAAACTTTGACATGCACGGTTTAGTCATCTAAATTATCACTCATTATAGGAACTATAATAAAAATATGGTGACTGGTCTTCCTCTCGCTTATCACAGAGATGGTTTTTGTGTCGGTTGTGTTCTCGACAAAAATCATCATGATAGTTTTGACAAATGTCCCTCTTGGTATGCCTCAACCCCCTTGCAACTTGTTCATAATTAATTTTTGGCCTTTTTTAGGCCAAAATTGGCTCTCGACCTTTATGTAGGGTAGGTTTTTTTATTCTTGTTGTTTTCTTGGGCAAAAGAAATGTTAATTTTTGGTTTTTCAATTAATTTTTGGCCTTTTTTAGGCCAAAATTGGCTCTTGACCTTTATGCAGGGTAAGTTTTTTTATTCTTGTTGTTTTCTTGGGCAAATGAATGGTGATAAGGTGAGCTAAAAATAAAAAAATCTTGGTTTTTCAATTAATTTTTGGCCTTTTTTAGGCCAAAATTGGCTCTCGGCCTTTATGCAGGGTAGGTTTTTTTGTTAATTTTTGGTTTTTCAATTAATTTTTGGCCTTTTTTAGGCCAAAATTGGCTCTCAGCCTTCATGCAAGGCAGGTTTTTTCCTTTAAGCAGGGTAGGTTTTTTTGTTAATTTTTGGTTTTTCAATTAATTTTTGGCCTTTTTTAGGCCAAAATTGGCTCTTGGCCTTTATGTAGGGTAGGTTTTTTTGTTAATTTTTATTAAAAAATATTTTTGGCCTTTATGCAGGGTAGGTTTTTTTGTTAATTTTTATTAAAAAATATTGGGGCTTTAGCACCCAAAATCTAAGTGAAGCACTCAAGAGCTACAAATCGCATGCCAAATTTCCAAGTCACATGACAATGCAACTTACATACAACACATCATAAGTCGGCACCAAAGTCCAAAGCCAAACTACAAGGGAGGATCCCTCAAGGGGCAGATCTAAGTGCTCAACACGTCGAACTAAGGTACAAAGGTTGGTGTATATATACATTATCAAACTCTTCTCTCGGCTAAAATGTGGAATATTCCCCAAAGCAACAAAGAAATAAAAACGCAACATTAAGATCCTCTGCAGAAGGTGTCAAGCAAATCGATGCATGTTTTCAAGCACTGATAGCACATACAACATGCAAATTAAAAGAAATACAAATTTACAGGAGATCCCCCTCGAGGTAAAGCGTTTCACTTGACAAATGTCAACCAACTCAGGTGAGAAAGGAGATAAAAGGTTAAGTGTTGATTGTCTACTACTAGTTTTAAGCATCCAAATCTAAAGTGCAGGTGTCGGAGAAAGGGAACGAGGAGGACTACCATATAATATGGATATTGCATTTGCTCAATTAGGTGGCAGAGTTGCATTTGTGGACAAAATGGAATTGTTTCAAACAACTTGCAGGTCATAGGGGAGCACAAAACCAACAACTTGATTTTGATGAGATGGTAGTAAATTCCAAGTTCAGTTTCCTAAGACGATATTCAAGAACCAGACTCTCTATTTTCAGGCACATTTTAGATATCTAAATCAGCATGTGACATATCTTAATAAGAAATCAGGAAAGTAGGCATAGCACACAGAATGATATTCTTCTATTATTTCCCCATTGAACACAATACAATACACATATATAAAGCTGGACTCAGATCCAACTAATTCCACTCTTGGAGGGAGAGGTTGAGAGAATCTCTCAACATCCTCCAACAAACCCAATCCAATCCCTAAGCTCTAGTAGTGGCATTAATTAGGCATTATCTCTAACACCCCCCGTTAATGCCTACATTGAAAAACTTCACAAATTACATAACATAAAATGTTACAACACTTAGTCTGGCATGATCCTCATCAATGCATACACCCACTCTAACGCTTCTGGATTGTGCTCTTTCTCTTCCTCTTCTTCGAGCTTTCCTTTCCACTCATTTAAAGTATAAATGTTTCAGATCATCATTCATGAACTTGCACAATAGATAATATTGACAAACTCGGCTCACCGGGGCTTCCATGAGAAAATTTGTCAAGTAATGAATCATCCTATTGGCATACCTCCATCTATCAGATATTTTGCTTTCGGCTATCTGTCAGTTTGTAGAAAGGCATTCTAGGTACTGAATGTCTTCAAAAATCAATTATACAAGGTGACTTCCAATCGTAAGAACAATTGTTCTTGAAACTAGGGCTGCCAGCGTATATCAAAATACAAGAGTTCCTACTTTCTTTTACATAAACAAATTTCACATAATATATATCTAACATACATAAACAATAAYTGTATTCTAGAAAAGTTTGAGAGGTTCATCATCACTGGATGAGTATTCATGCGTAGCATCTAGTGAGTCCTCAGCTATGTTAGCTRACTCTTTCAGTTTTCCATTTAGAATATCATTAGCACGTGTTTTGCAATTCAGTACTGTATGTCCACGTCTTCGACAATAGTAGCATTCAATGCTTTTTTTTGTTCTTCCTTTGGAGTATAGTGCAATTTCAGAATGTGAACTGACTTCCACTTCACCTTCCTTCATCCTCTTTTCTTCTGCTAAGAGTGTTGAAATCATGTCTTCCAGAGTTCGAGAGGGCATTTGAGTTAAAGTAAAAATAGCATTGTCATATTTTTGAGACAAACTATTCAGCAAGATTGCTTTTGCATCATCTTCATCAACTTTAGAGTCGGAGTTAATCTCTGCCAACTGTGCTAACAAAGACTTTAGATCATTTATGTGAGAAGACAATGATACTTCATCATGCATTTTTAATTTGAATAGCTGTAATTTTAATGAAAACTTGGCATTTAAAGCCTTTTCCCCAAATATTGTACTCAATTGTGCCCACATTTCTGCAGAAGATTTTTCCAAATCTATTAGATGTAGTTGGGAATCTACAAGAGACAATCCAAGAATGGACTTGGCTCTATCATCTTTTTTTTTTCATTCAATTAATTGTCTGGGATCTGTAGGTGCCTTCTCTGTACCTTTTACTATTCCCCATAAATTCCTATGCATCATTTGAAGTTGTATTTTTACTTTCCAAGTATGAAAGTTAAAACCATTAAATTTTTCCAATGTAATATTCTCCATATTAACAAGAAACTTTAATCAGGAAATGAATACCTCTTCACAACGATCAATTCACCTCAATTACAATGATGGCTCTAGCAAGTATACAACAGTAGCAATTCACAACTCCTTATTTCCATAAACTACAACAGCAACAGCATTTTCCACAAGCAACGATTTCTCTTTCACACAGTCGACTCCCTTTAGCTAATTGACTGGCTTACACGAAGCTTCATGACTTCTATTCTTCATTTATCGATGGGAACATGAGGGTTACGACTATAGAGAGATCGACTAGATCTGTAGCGCGGAGAAGAAGAGCAATTATCCTTCAACAAATGTCTCATAGGCTCTAACTAGAAGCTTCTCCTATTGCAAACCAATTCATGGCAAAACTATATTACATGGATCATAAAAAAAAATGATTTTAACGATTTTGTGGATCCTTCAGCGCCTACGCAATAGCAAACTCAGTAGATTGATTTTTAGCAGACTCTGGTTGCACATGTCTTGTATCTCTGAACCCACACACTTCATGTACACGTTGAGCAACAATATACCTTCTAGCTACTCGGTTTGGCAAAGGATGATCCTGGCCCTCCTGTGACGGAATTAAGCTAGAGCTACCTGCTCTGATACCAAATAAGAAATCAGGAAAGTAGGCATAACACACATAATGATATTCTTCTATTATTTCCCCATTGAACACAATACAATACACATATATAAAGCTAGACTCGGATCCAACTAATTATCTTTTCCAAGGTGGATATTAGTCAACATTTGAAGGGTCAAATTGAGCATTTCTAAGCAATATTTTGAGTGGCAGATTTTATGGAGGAAACAAATCTTGCGCTACCCGAGTGTTGAAGATGCATATTCGCAATGATTATGCTACACAAGTCCACTAAAGCACCAGGTCAACATCCAATTCGTTTCTAGCTGGAGCATGTACAACAGAGTCGATATCACGAGATTTCCTGGAAATCAAAGACATATGAAATGGAAATCGGAGAAAATTGCAAGTAGACAATTCTTCAAAAGATTTGATGAGCATATTCAAGCAACTTTTCTCATTATCTCTAGATTTTATGGCATAATATTAGTATTTTGATAAGTTAGAGGAAGGCAGGATTTGAGGATTAAGTTGGTTCCAAATTCAATGGAAAAAATATCTCATATTGAGAATCCAAAATTGAAAACAAACTCCATATTTCAAGGCAGAATATTCACAAATGGCAGTGAGAAGACACCTACAGAATACAAGTGGAAAATGACAGATATTCCCAAAATCAAAGAAGATTTCACCAGCAACCTTCAAACGATTTGAGATATTTTGCAACCAGTGTCAATAATTAATTTTATTTTATGATTTTTATTTAAATTTGTTCCTAAAAGATAGAGACAGATTGTTTATTGTAATGGTCTATATATTTCATGATTTTGTAATAATGTGTGGTTCGACTTTCATCCAGAGAGGATATTGTACTATGTGTCAATTTCTCAGAACATCCTTATGAATTAATATAGAAGTATTGTGCTTTTGGAGGCAAAGATTCATCACAGTGTTGTTCTCGGTGTTTTTTTCATGTTAATGCTTATCTCCATTATTGTTTGTTCTTTCTAGTATTTAGCTGAGAGTAAATGTTTGGAATTCATCTAGATTTGATGCTCCATTCATACAATAAATACTTGTTTAGGTGTTAAGGATTTCATGTTCATAATTCATCTATATTCGATGTTTTGTCCATGGTGATCTATCTCCTTTCTGTTTTTCTTCTAAAGTTACATTAACAACTCACCCTTTATTAGGTGCTCTTAGTGTAGTGGGTTGTCCTTTTCTTTTTTCCGCTGCCATCCAAATACTTATCATTTGTTGAAAAGCAATACTTACTTTGCCTTTTCTTTATGAGAGTACACCATCAACTATTGACTCAATATTTTTAAGTTTTAGGCTTTGACTCCATTCCCCAATGGTTTCCTTCTCTTGCTTGTCCTACCAACCCTTTAAAAACAAAAAACCAAATATGTCATATTACATAACTGACCTCTGTGCATTTATTGATTAATCCTTTGAGCTATTATGAGTCATTAGACATCTGAGAGAGACCTCTTTGGTTGGAAGGGTCAGAGTTCAACCTAAATTTGGTTTGAGGTTACCTAGGGGTTTCTTTGATATAACCCAAATAAATTACCAAGTGATAACATGATAGATACCCAAACAACGGAATTTTTGACTAAGCAGACCGAAAATACTTGAGAGATATGTCCATAAGTTTAAGTAGCACAATCATACTATGCTAAGAAATTTGGGAGAGTGCCTACCTTCCAATAGAAATGAGAGATCTATCACATACCCATGCTATTTATGAGTGGATTAGACAGAGATCACCCCTGCGAGTGAGGTTGAAGGGTGAATGAAGACTTGAATTCGTCTATGGTAGTTACCTTCATATATATATATATATATATATATATATATATATATATATATATATAATTTGTTGTTAGCAGAATAGACAAATCTAAGTATATAAATATTTCCTCCCAACCACTCTCAATCAACAGTCTCCTCTCTGTAAAAATCAGCATTGAAAAATACACTAGAAATAATATTCTCCATCAAAATCAACCATTGTATTTTTCCTTGCAATATGACACTTCATTTGAGATTTTGTATTTTCATGAGAGGTTCTAGCAGCCTAAATTCTACATTTTATGGATGATTTTGTAACTATGATTAATTTCAGTATAGTAGCCCATCCATTTCCAGATCGTTTTTTATGAAACAAAGACACTCTGTAAATACTTAACCATACCTTCTTTCGTGTGCATCCTTGATATTATTATCAATGGCATCGTGCTCCATCTCATGCATCTCTACCAACAGACCTCCTTTTACATTGTTTTTCCTTCAGTTATGACTAACTTAAAGGAATGCCAACACAAGTGATTGTGCTCTAGTTGGAAGGAAATTATCAAATAATTTACTACCAGGTTGGTTTAATGGCAACAAGGAAAATTCAAATTCTTCTCATCTCCATATTTGCATGTCAATTTTTTATTTCCATGGGAGTTGAACTGGTCCTCTAGAATTTCAAATGTTTAAGATCCTAAAGATATTTTTGGAAATTAACTTAAATTGCAACATGAGCTAAATTAGCTAGACACTTTAAATTTTTAATGAACCAATTGCTACAGCACTAATGTATGGCTTCGATTGGATTGTTTAAAATAAAATTGGGAAATCCACACCTTCCTCCTTAACCAAGAAAAAATGTCATGGCCCGTAGAATTACTAGATAGCCCATCAAGAGTGTCTTGGTTTCCAAAGTTGTCAACATCACCCAAATTGAATTTATGTAATAGAGAGTGTGGTCTTACTTCCAATGCCTTGTGTGTGCATGTGCAACCCTACCTATGACAGTTTTGCAACTACTCTGTTAGAACTATGTCAAAACAAATTGATAGGTGTCCTCCTTATTTTAGAATTTTTCCAATGGAGAAAGTTTGGTCATGAGGGCTTCTCTGTTTTCTCCCTTCATTGGTGTTGGAGGAGGCGAGGATCCCTCCTTGGCCATAAACTCCCCTAAATCGTGATTATAAACCTGAAAGGGGTCACAAATTTTGTAAAGAAGTGTTCTTCCTTGTCACTGTATGTTGGATTGGTTAATATCTCATAGAATTCATATGCCATATGATGGACGATATAATAGAAGGTGTTCTAGCATAAACCATAAATTTGTAGCTTGTGTGTAAAGATCTACAAGATCCACTTTTCCATCTGCTTATGTTAGTATGAAAGATATGCTAGGAGATGGTATGAAGTGAAAAATTCTCCACCAAAGTGTATCCATGTGGACAGATTGCATGCCATTATAAGCTACATTGATCAGGTCAGCTCAGAGACAACTCTCAGACATTATTTCAGTTAAACAATCATTTTACAAATGACCCCCCTCATTCACTAATGCTCCTCAGTCAATATTGTTGGATTAAAAAATAAAACAAAACTACCCTCAGTGGTAGTCATGGCCACTTGCACAACCAATCATAGGAGAATCAAGTCTAAAATCAACTACAAGAAAATTTCAAGGGAATCCTAAAAAAAAGATAAGATATGTGATGTAATTATGCACAATATGTGATGTTATTTCGCATGCTTTGGAGGTGGTTGTATGTTGTCTTGTAGTTGCATACAATGCTCCCTTTTGATTCATGTTTGCATAGGAACTCTTTTACTTCTTCTCTGTACTAGTTATTTCTCCATGTAAAAAACAATTTGTTTACTACTAATAATATGCTAGAATATGAGCATCGACACGTGTGCCAATAACATACTGGGAACAATTTCATTGGTATTGCTACAATGGATCTAGAGATGGCAACATCATTCTCTGTGGGACAGAACAATAATTTCATCCTCAATTTATTATCTTTGAAAGGAATCTCTCTTACAAAAAATTTAGTTTAGTCTGGAGATACTTAGTTCCAAAAGTTCAACAGACAATCAAAAGAGTAAAATAGATGGGAAAGTACATATTTATGTAGTTTTGAATCTTCTAAAGAATATGCAATCTCAAAAGAGCTACAAATGAGCGCACATCCAGGAATCTTGCCAACATGATTATCATGATTCTCTTGACAAGTTTGGAATCTTTTTAACATATTCCCATATTCTTAAATCATAAACCAACCCTCTTCATGAATATTAATCAGTGAAAAATGATGCAAGACCATTGACATCCAGATCATTTACATAAAGAAAACCTATACGTGAGAAATCACTTAAAGAGAGAAAATAGGAACCACTGCATTCAGTTGCAACTCCTTATAAGGAAGCAAAAGATATTGCCAAGGCCTTTTCTACTAGAGAAGAATCACAAAGATCTATAGCTACCTTTGAAGCACCTGAAGAAGTTGGTAACATTTCTACTAGAGACACTACAGAGGCAAAAGAGGCAATAACATCGATACAAGGACAGGCCAAAGTGCCAAAAATAACTCCAACAATTGAAATAGAAACAAAGTTAGCTACCATGATTTCCAGTGTTGTAAAAGACAAGGAAACTATGGAACATGAAAGCACCAATTTAAAATATGCACAAGAGCCAAAAAGCACAAATGTTGATAAGCAACCATTGGTCTTTATTCCATATTTGATTGAAAAAAGTGGGAGATCATAAACAACTTTAGCAACATATTTTTCTCCTAACCTTCCCACAATAGACAACAAAGAGATAACAGAGTCAACTGTAGAAACAAAAAATGGGATGAAGAATCTCATGCAGATCAATATGCAAATGCAACAAAAGAGGAAGATGGAGACAATGGGACATAAATCAATGGTGTAAGACTTATCAAACTTGGATACATTAATATTGAGAATAGGGATTTTCATAGAAAAAATAATGTTGATGAACAAAGGGACTTATCTTATATAAAATTATTTCGAGAACCATCCATGGCTCAAACCCCCAGTGCACCACAAGAAGTTGTTGAGAATTTTCCAACAAAGGACCATGCAATGCTAGCAAAACAAACTATACCATTGGAAGAGTCACAAAAAAATCATTACAGTTCCTGTCACTGATGAAACAATGGAACCATATGTCCTAAACACTTATCAAGTAAAACATGATGCAAGAATTGGGGAACCTGAAAGCAATCATGTTGAAAATTTTCTAACAACAAAAATTAGAAGCATTGACCAACAAGAAACGGTCATGTCTCCAGCTATGGAAGAACGACATGAAGAATCACATAGAAATACAACCACTACTACAACAACAAAAGTTGTCGAGATACTTCCAACAAAAGAAAATGAACAGACAACATACTTGACAACAAACTGATGACCCCACATTTTGCCTATTTTTTCCCCATTTTAAACCTAGTTTTGCACAAGGAAACCACACATTTTGATATATTCTACCTATATTTATCAACCTTTTTGGACTTCTTATCCTTCTCTTTCCATCATTATGCTATGGGTCACAAACAAGGTAATTTTTGCATTTATTTTAATTATTTTTATGATTTCTAATGGATTTAATGTTAAGCTAGAATTTCATTAATTGGATTTAATTATTTGGCATTTCGTTTTTATGGTGAGCAAGTGAAAGGTGTATTATGGGCCTCTGTCTGGTAGCTATGAATTACAAAGGTTTGTCTAGACCCTCATCCGACATCTACTCTATATCTCAGAGCGCGGCGAGGTCGTTGGTTAGCCTATCCGCGGGCCTTCTCGGGAAAATGCAGAACGTGGGTTTCTTGCACACTGGAACCCTCTTGCTAAGGGTCCTATCACATTTTAGTTTAATCGTTGGGTTAGCTCCCATATTCGCGGCCATGGATGCTCTGGTTGGTTAATGAAGATACATGTAATTAAACACGATTACTTTTTTATTAATTAGGAGCTTAAATGTTTACTATTTGGAGGAGTGTCGACCCCTTCAATGGTCCACCTCTTAACGACAGTGAAATGTGTATATATATGCGACCAACCTCTTAGTTGTGGCGGTGATTGATACACTCTTTTAAGACTATCGGTGTTACTATTCCCCTAACGTTGTTATTGTTTATATGAATTAGCTCTTACTTTGATGTGTTTCAATCTGTGATTATCATGTGAGTTAGATCGCCACATATACTCGGGTGGGGCACCAGTAGTCTGTGTGCTTTGTTGTGCTTTCATCTATATATTTTCTTCCTTTACAAATAAGTTATTGTAAATATATCATTCTAAGTTTTCAAACTGTAGATTGTTCTGTGTGAAATATTGTCTATCATTCCTCAAACTGTAGATTGTTCCTCAAACTTTTTCAATTACGTATATTGCTAAGTTTTTGTTCATAATTTATTGAAATTGCTAATTTGGATGTTGTAAAATCGTTCAAGTTGAACCCTGTAGGAAAATTGTACAGTTTATTTAATATTTTCCCTCTGTTGGACTGTTCTAGGCTTAAGTGTGACATCATGATTCCAATTTTGAAGTTCGTCTGAGTAATTAACTCATAGATTTAGACTGGTTTGAAGAGTATGTTTTATGGATTCTTTGTATTTCTTCAATGCTGAAATTTTCAGTAAATTGCTTTGTTTCGACTTTGCATTTTTCCCTAGAAATCAACATTGAATTCATCCCGTTTGCAGCGTCTATAACATTTATGTGTCATCGTGATATGATTGTGCACCATCATAGACGGTAGGAAACGAAAATACTCAAAACTGAATTGAATATATAGAGTTAGATTTCTAAGCAAAAATGTAATTAGAACAATAATTTTTCATAGATTAGAGTCTAAGCTAGGTATTGTTGTTTATTTCTTGGTATAGAAGTAATTGTTTATCTCTTAGAATATATTTGACTTTCATCAATAAGTAGTTGCTCTGGAGAAAAGATAGCTTGTTTTAATTCTGAACATAGATAGCTTATTTTGACTTCGAATCATTATGGTTGAATAATAGCTCTACATTTTCATAGCTTTACTCTGTAAAATTTAGATTCAAAGAAAGGAGTAATTCGTATTTTGTTTTTCACATTCAAATAGATTCCAGTTTACTTATAGCTTGTGTCTTTTCTTGTAACTCAATATTGCAATTTGAATCATAATGTTGATCTTTAGAATAGATTTCTTTTTTATTATAGCTTGTTTACATATTTTAAAGATTAACTCAATTGTAGAATTTTCTTAGAAATCACTTTCTAGACCTTGTTCTGGTACTAGAGTTTAGTCATAAAACATAGTGAAGGCAGTTAGTACCTTCTACCTTGACTCAGATTGTGTTACAACTCAAAGTTTACCTACCTCGGTCGACAATTTAATCAATGGAAAATTAGGTATATAATTTACCCAACAAAAACCTTAAAAAAAACTACATGAGCACTCGGATATGATAGTGAATAAAATAAAAATAGAGGTAGATGTTATAGCTATCAATGGAGAAACAAAAGGTGAAGCCACATAACTTGAAGGTAATGATTTTGTAAATGCACAAAAACTAGTAAGTATGTGTGTCAACAAGGAACAATTACACTTTCCTTCAGGTATAGAGGAGCAAGGTCAAGAAACAGATCCAACCCTAGATATTGATGGAGAAACACAAATTGTTGAGAACCTTTCCACTATAACCGGAACATGTATAAGTGGTATTCAAGATATAAAAGATCTAGAAATCATAATCATTGATGAATAAGAAACAATCTCATATCCATCATTGGTAAACCAAACAGAAGAATCACACAGAAGTCTAGTTATCGATCCAGTAACAAAAGTTGATGGGATGTTTCCAACAAATAATGAGGTACATACCACAGATGAAAACCAAAAGGAATCCAGAAGAGCTCCAAATGATAACATGAGAACTCAGGAAGATGTTCTACTCGTTAATGTAGCAAAATAAGCTGAATGTTTGTAACATGAAAGTAATATTGACAAAAATACAGAATGGGCAGAAAGAATAAATGATGAGCAACAATCAACATTGTCTCTAGCTTTAAAAGAAGAACATGAAGATCCACATACCTGCTCAGATATTAATGCAACAAAAGAAATTTTTGAGACTATTCACAAGAAGGAAAATGCTTGCGAAGCAGACCCAATGATACCTTTAAAATAATTGCACGACCAATCACATACAGCAACAACTGAAACAAAAATAGAGGAAGATGCCATATCGATAAATGGAGTGGAAAAGGGTGAAGATGCATAATTTGAAAGTAACAAAGTGGAAAATGCACAAGAACCAACAAGCTTCTGTGTGAACCAGTAACAATCACACTCTCCTCCAGCAGTGGAGAAACAAGGTCAAGAAAAAGATCCAACTCTAGATCTTGATGAAGTAACATAAGTTGTTGCAAGTCTTGCCACTATTAATGGAACACATGTAATGGGTGTTCAAGATCTAAAAGAGATAGAAAGAAGAAGCATTGACCAACAAGAAACAATCTCGTATCCATCTTTGGTATACCATACAGAAGAATCACAAAGAAATCCATTTATTGTTCCAGTAACAGAAGTTGTTCGGATGTTTTGAACAAATAATGAGACAAGAACAATAGACCTGCCAATAAAAATAGATGAAAAGAACAAATAATCCAGTAGAGCTCCAAATGCAAATGTGGGAACTGAGGAAGATGCTCTACTCATTAATGCAACAAGAGAGCCTGAAGGTTTGAAACATGAAAGGAATAATGATGAAAATGCAGAAAGGATAGAAACCACAAATGTTGAACAACGATTAACCTTGTTTCCATCTTTAGAATAACAACATGAAGATTCATAGACATGTTCAGAAATCAATGCAACATATGAAATTCTTGAGAATGATCAAAGGAAGGAAAATGCTCTGGATCCATACCCATTGATACCTTCAGAAGAACTGCATGACCAATCACATACAGCGGCTACTAAAACAAAATTACAGGAAGATTCTATAGTTAACAATGGAGTAGAAAAGGGTGAAACCACAGAACTTGAAAGTAACAATGTGGAAAATGCACAAGAACCAGCAAGCATGTGTGTCAACAAGGAACAATTGCACTCTCCTCCGGCTATCGTGGAACAAGCTCAAGAAACAAATCTAGCTCCAGATATTGATGGAGTAATAGAAATTGTTGAGAGCCTTGAGACTAAAAATGGAACATATATAATCGATATTCAAGATCTAAAAGAACTAAAAAATAGAAGCATTGACCAATAGGAAACGATCTCATATCAATAATTGGTAGACCAAACAGAAGAATCACGCAAAAGTCTAGTTATTATTCCAATAACAAAAATTGATGGGATGTCTCCAACAAATAATGAGGCACAGACAAAAGACTTGAAAATAACAACAGATGAAAACCAAAAAGAATCTAGAAGAGCTCTAGGTAATAATGTGAGAACTAAGGAAGATGCTCTACTCGTTAATGCAACAACATAAGCTAAAGGTTTGGAACATGAAAGGAATATAGACAAAAGTATGTAATGTTTCTCAATCTACAATGGCTAACTTCCCTCAACATTGACAAATTGGCACATGAGCATTAACCAAAATAAGTTGCATGATTTTGAATGTATTGGGTTCTCTTATTATTTAAAGAGTTATTTTGTAATTCATTTCTTTGATCTATTTTGGAGTTATACTCCACATTGACATAACAATACGAGCCCCTCAAGGAATGATCATGTTGGCCCTTGAGCAATTTTTGGGAGATCCTTGGTCAAGATTGACCTATTTTGGGACTTTGACAGCCTGTCGAAGGTAGAGCACAAGACGAAGCAGATATCGTGGGATATTGACCCATTTTTGGGTCCTTTTTGGGATTTGGGATTATGTAACGGGTATGGGATGTCGGCCCATGGGTTTACCCATGTTTAGGCCTATTTTGTAAAGTATAAATAGATGTCTAGGCAATGTAAGAAAATAGCAATTACGAATGGCTAAGTGCTAGATCTATGTGATTGAAGGATTGTAAGTGCTCTGTGCATACTGTGTGAGACTTGCAGAGCTACGTGCAAGTAATTGTGAGAAGGCTTGGTGCTTTACCCTAGCTTGGAGAAGGAGGATCTAGCGGAGTGCGTGCAGATCTCCTTTCTTCTGCGTAGTAGGATTTTGATGTTATGTGTCTGTAAGAAGCTTGACAAAGATAATAAAGAAGAAGCGTTGGTGGACGTAGCCCTAGGGTGGGGGTGAACCACGTATATGTTGTGTTGCTCTGCTTTGTGAAATGTGTTCATGTGTTTATGTCCTTACTTGCTAAGTGCTTTGATATAGATAGATAGATCTGTTTATTCTTTGTGCTAATAATGTATATGGATGTTAGATATGACTTATATGAATGCGCTGGTACTTGAATCTGTTAGATCTAACCTACTTCTCTATGATAAGTGCTTAGATACATCAGATCTGAATGAATGATGCGATGCTCTGTTTTATCTGCAGAGTAGATAATGGTTAAATATTGATGAATTGTCGGTGCTAAGTGCTCTATTAAGTATTACAACCACGGATCTATGTCCCAGCTAAGGTTGCAGACACCTGAGTCCTGCAACCACCCCTGCCTCTACCTCAGGTGAGACTTCATCTGCTTCGCAGGTGTTGCCGAAAGGGTCAGTAGTTAGGGTTTTGTTGGTGCGTTGTTGTAGCATTGAACCCTGGGTCTGCCCCTGTGCCAACAAATGGTTTCATTGCCAGGACCTGAAACCGTGATTGCTGGGAACTGAGGAAGAAGAAGCTTTGTGCAAAGATCCGACCCTGAAACTGTGATTGCTAGGAACTGAGAAAGAGCAAGCTTTGTGCAAAGATCCGATCTGAAATTGTGAAAGCTCCGTGCGTAGATCTGTTGCCCTAGTGCACAGTACTCTACCTAGTTTGTGAAGCTCTGTGCTAAAGAAAAGAAGTTCAATATGAAGAAAAGAAGTCAGATCTGAAGAAAAGAGGTAATATCTGGAAGCTTTGTTCCCTGATAAAGGTAAAAATAGTTAAATGTTTTAGATCCGAAAGCTTTGTGCTCTGTAGAAGTAAGATAAGTGGAAATTTTTGTTTCAAAAGTATGGATCTAGGTATGTTTGATAGATTTGATATGAGTAGATCTGATAAGAATAGTGAAAAATATGTTATACCTATGCATAGAAATAATGTTTGGACTAACCAATGGATGCAGGATCCTAGAAAGAAATGTTTGCAGGTTAGCTACTATGACCCTAGCATGCAATATAGAAAGAGTTGGGAATCATTTAAAAGAAAGAGAGGATTAACCCTCTGTTACAGTTGTAGAAAACTGGGACATCTTGCTAAGGAATGCCCTAGGAGAAGACCTAGTTGTCTTTGTTTCGAAGCTATGGACCATGAAGTATTGGATTGCCCTAGAATGATTGTTAAGCTTGAAAAAATGAACATGAGACAAGAAGACCCTAAGGTAGATCCAAAAACTACGATTATGGCAGAACCCCAGAAAGAAATAGAGAAAGTATTGCTACAAATGAAAGACACCCTGAATGATCACTGACATGTTAGTTTATCATAGGTCTTCAAAAAAAAGAATGCCTTGAAGCAAGAATAGGAGACTTCGACATTGACTGTGTTCTAGATCAGGAAACACAAGTGAATATCATGACAAAGAGAACTTGGGAAGCTATAGGGAGGCCTGTTATGATTCCTTCATTAGGATGAATAGGACTATTCAAAGAAAAGTTGATAAATCTACGTGGAAAGCTCACTTGGATACCTATGAATGCCAATGGGAATTCGACAGAGGAAGATTTTGAGATTATTAAATTTATTGAGAACAATGCCCCATTTACCATGTTACTAGGAAAACGTTGGATTGAAAGAGATCAGGCCAGAAGGCAAGAAGAAGAAGAAGTTTTAGAGCAGAAGAAGTAAGAGTTAAAAGATTTCATGACTAGCAGGATCAGACACTTAATTGAAGAACAGAAGAATAGATCGAAGCTATTTAACACCAAAGACCCAGATATCGAAGTTGCAAGAACACTAGACGACCCACAGAAGATTGAAGTACATGTTCCACATAAAGAAGAAGTATCACCCTCAAATCTTAGGAAAGAATCTCAACAGTGTGAAGTAACCATGCCAAAAGAAGATAAGAATCAGAATGGAAGAAGGCATACTGAGACGAAGCTCACTGGAAAGAAAGCTAGAAATCTAAGTAAGAAGAGAGTTGGGATCGATAAGTTACAGAAGGTTCCAGAGGGAACTTCGCAGAAGGAAAATTTGCAAAATTGGAGCTTCGTCGGGATAACAAAACAATGTCAAATGGCACTTCGCCAGGGCAAAGCATTATAGTCGTTGGGACCAATATAACCGTTCGGTTGACCCCCCCCC
>ML777459.1:286756-338000 GCA_009831015.1 Picea engelmannii | reverse complement strand
AAAGGCATTTATGGTTCGCCACCAGACAGTTGGACCACGCCATAACGAACAGAACAGATTTAATGAAGGCTTCTCGACCGTTGCAAGCAATCTGTTGCCAAGTTATCTATCTATCCCGTTGCACCATGCACCGAGAACACTTTTGCTAACCATGAATCTGAGCTTGCAGACTTGTTGATTTTGCATAGTGATCATTGCGCTATTTCCCTCTATCCTATTGCAGTGTCTAGGTTACTCCTCGAACCCGAAGATTTCCAACCCCGAGCGTGTATGTCGGACGAATTCAACGCTACAGATAAATTTGTCGAAGAAGTTATGATCGACCTCATGATTGAAAAAGTCATGTCGATGTCTATAGGTATACAAGCTTCATCGACGAGAACGGTGCAAGCCTCTTCGTTGACTGCTCACGGATCGGGGCCATCCCAACCATCAGCAGAAAAGAGAACCAAGCATAAAGACGACCTTGTAAATGCAAAATGGATTCCAACCATATTGCTCGACTAAATCCTGCCTCTAGCTGGTGTGGTGAATCGTGATAGCGTGCCAAGAGAATTCGAGTACACCATGGTCACTGCGTACCTCCTGAAGGGGATATGCACAGTTCGGACAGAGCAGGATAAGATCACAATGTTGAATTTCAACGACTTCAACCTCAGAGATCGCAAGATCTATGGTATGCTCGCCCCATACAAGTACCTAACCAGAACTAAGGGGAAGAATTCAAAGATAATCCCCCAGTCGTGGACGATGAACCTCGCGCAGTCCACCTTGTTGAATGTCATGAATATCCCACACTTCAGAAGACACCAGAAAGTCAACACCTGTGTCAAGTTGCTACTATCATGTTACCATGGCGGCTACTTATGGCTAGATCATCGCATTACAGTTGAGCCAACGTTGATCCAGAGGATCACAAGACTGAGTATGCAAGGACTCGACCCGCGAGACTTTTATCCAGGAAAATCCGTAGATCGTGCACTCGCATAGAAGATCAAGGATACATATGGCGACGTTGAGAAGGGAACAAGAGGCTACAAGGTAGCTTCCATTTAGAGTGGCACAATGTGCCTAGCATGTCAATTGATAGCTGGAAAGTTAGTAAGGAAGAACTGACCTACGCAAGTCACCGGATTTGTCGTTGACCTCACAGGGAAGTGCACGGAAGGCCTACATATGAACTGGGTGAAGTATCTAGTTAACCAATTGGAACTGTATTGTCGAGAACCACAGGATCAGGGTTATGAATTTCATTTCAGCTGGCTTCTGGTCCTCATTGCATTTGTTGCCTGGGAGATGTCGGAAGGAGCGACCTTCCCCAACATAGAGCCATTTGAACCACTTGCCACAAAGTTTGCTACCCTGTGGTATTCAACTTATATGAACAAACAGTGGCAGTCGAATGTTATGTTTCATACATACTACCTCCAGCTAAAATGAGCCATTGAAGCCGAGCCTCGCATGACTCTGAACACATTACAAAGGTTTCAACCCCTTATGAAGTTCAATGTGGATCGACACTTCATCTACATTACAGCGCAAGCATATGAACATAAAGACAATCTCCAGTCATATTATAAGATTACAGAAGAAGACCTTGAGGAAATCACTAAGGAATGGTCTGTTGACCTCCTTATCCCCGCCAACCCCATAGAGATATCTGATCTTGACAGCTCATAGGACACTCATAAAGAACAGAATACACCCAGAACCAACAAACAAAAGAAGAATAAGGAGGTCTAAAACTTAAGCAGCACCTCAGTGAAGACCACGTACATGTCACCTGACCAAGGGGGTGGTGATGAAGTAGAAGTTGAACATAAGCCCAACGAAGTAACACCACTCAGAGACGAGGTCGACCCCTTGAAGAAGAGGAAGGTTTCCCCCCTGAAACCTTCTTCCCAAAAGAAATCGAAAGCCACCGTGACCAAGATGCAGACTATCCTCACCTTTGACGACTTTGACTTCATCATAGCAGCCCTTAATGATGCTTCACCGGAGATAACAAAGAAACAAGGAGTGAAGCAAGAAGAAATGTATGATAGGATTGAAGTCGAGCTCTAAGGGGTACAACAGGCCCTTCAGTCCAATCGCGCAGTCTCCACTGCGCCTCTGCCATCAGGAGAACTAGAGTTGGGAGATGAGTCAGCCCAACTCCACTTACTAGCTAAGACAGTCGAAGCTCGCCTTTGATGAGCACAAGAGGAAACATAACAAGCCACCCAGGCTTTGGTGCAAGTACAAGGAGTACTTGTAGAACAATGTCAAGCTGCATAACAAGAAAAGATTGATCTCCAAGCAAAGTTCAATGAAGAAAAAGCACAAATACAACAAGGAAAGGAACAGTTTCTTGCGGAGCAACTCGAAGTGAAAGAAGTGGCCAGCCGAGCACTTTTCTCTGTGACAATCATAGAAATAAAGGCAGAGGACCAAGTCACGTAGCAAGTAGAGCAGCGCGCATTTATCCACCAGCTACAACAACGCGTCGCGGACTTAGAGCTCCGTCCAGTACCCGAGACTCCACAGGATGTAAGGGATCAAAGAGAAGGAACTGCTCGAAGCGCAGTTGAGAGAATAAAATCCCTTACTATGGAATGTAAGAAACTTACTGATCACAGTGCCCGGACCTACGAGAAACTCACTGATAATCTAGAACTGAAGGCACTGGAGTCGCAGCTCCAAGAAGCGAAGTATCAAGCCGAAACGATACAAGCGCAGTTGAAGCCCTTGTTAGCTATGGAAAGAATGAAGCACTCCCAAGAGCAACGCACTACCCAAAAACATATCCACACTATCCAGAGAAGAGTTATGGAAGTAACTCAAAGGATCCAACCTATACAAGATAAGGCCTACCAATTGTTCACAGAGGTTGAAGGTCGAGGAGCAGAACTGGAGCAAGTTGTCACTACAACTGAACAACACCTAGAGGGACCTGTGAACGAGGCAGTCATCCAAGAGTTCGTTGCACAAGAGGTCATGGCACAACAGCAAGTCGAAGTAGCTTGAGCCAAGCTTGAGTCTTTCGAAGTAGAACTACCCAGATCAGAGTGACTCGAGACGAGTCACAGGTGAGTGTTGGGGGCATGTTGGCCCTTGACCAAGTTTTCGGAGATCCTTGGTCAAGATTGACCTATTTTGGGACTTCGACAACCTGTTGAAGGTGGAGCACAAGACGAAGCATAGATCACGGGATCTTGGCCCCTTTTTGGGATTTGGGATTATGTAACGGGTATGGGATGTCGACCCATGGGTTTACCCATGTTTAGGCCTATTTTGTAAAGTATAAATAGATGTCTAGGCAATGTAAGAAAAGAGCAGTTACGAATGGCTAAGTGCTAGATCTATGTGATTGAAGTATTGTAAGTGCTATGTGCATACTGTGTGAGACTTGCAGAGCTACGTGCAAGTAATTGTAAGAAGGCTTGGTGCTTTACCCTAGCTCGGAGAAGGAGGATCTAGCGGAGTGCACGCAGATATCCTGTCTTCTACGGAGTAGGATTTTGATGTTATGTGCCTGTAAGAAGCATGACAAAGATAATAAAGAAGAAGAGTTGGTGGACGTAGCCCCGGGGTGGGGGTGAACCACGTATATGTTGTGTTGCTTTGCTTTGTGTAATGTGTTGATGTGTTTATGTCCTTACTTGTTAAGTGCTTTGATATAGATAGATGGATATGTTTATGCTTTGTGCTAATAATGTATATGGATGTTAGATCTGACTTATATGAATGAGCTAGTACCTGAATCTGTTAGATCTAACCTACTTCTCTATGATAAGTGCTTAGATAGATCAGATTTGAATGAATAATGTGATGCTCTATTTTATCTATGGAGTAGATAATGGTTAAATATTGATGAATTGTCGGTGCTAAGTGCTCTATCAAGTATTACAACCACAGATCTGTGTCACAGCTAAGGTTGCAGACACCTGAGTCCTGCAACCACCCCTGCCTCTACCTCGGGTGAGACTTCATCTTCTTCGCAAGTGTTGTCGAAAGGGCCGGTGGTTAGGGTTTTGTTGGTGTGTTGTTGTAGTGTTGAACCCCGGGTCTGACCCTTTGCCAACAAATCCATTTATCGATCGTTTTGCAGTGAGTAAATATTATAATGTTGCATTGAATAAATATTATAAAAGTTGAATGCAACATTAAAGAAAAGATGAATACACAATTACCTAAAAATATATCATTCCCCAAGGAAATATGATCTATTCCATTACTACAATATGTAAACTTAATAAAATCTAATTTCATTTATGATATATTTAACAAATTCAAATTCACTTTACACATCTTGTCCTACACTTTTGCATCAGAAATGCTAGAGGAAAAAAACAACACAAGACAATTAAATTTAAATCTTATATGACCACTAATGGGAATAAAAATATATGCTCCTAACACCAAATTGATCATATGAGAATGTGTTGGCCCAATTGGCCTCACTACCCACTCTAGACATGATGTCATGGTTCTTATTATACACATCTACTTTGAAGTTGTCCCCGCACATTTTCCCATTACTATCAACACAAGGCATGGTCATCAACTTATTTGAAGGATGTTCAAAGCTCTGCAAGCCAACTGATTTAGAGAAAAAACAACCTACAAAGGCCAATGCAACAACCAATATTACATAAGAATCTCTATAGCCATCATTCTTCTGCACTTGATGTGTCAAATAGCTAGAAAACTGATTAGCTCTAATTTAGCAGTCCAATATTACCTCAGGAAAAAGGAGAAAAATATTTTCCACATCTTTCCTGAAGACATATAGCTCATCAGAGAGGTCAAGGTAACCATTAGCTATAGTTCCCCAAAAGAAAGGCACGAAACCATCAACATCCTGACAATAAAAATAGTTATTGGGTCAAAAGTCAAGAAATCCACAATTTCAAGGAATGCTTAATGTTTTTTAGGGGGGACAAAATATGTTCAAATAAATACTTAGAACACCATTCTTTTATTGGAAATATGGAAGTGTGGATCATATGAGAATACTTTTCACAGGAAAAGGTGTCAGTTTCCCATCTGATTCTAAATAACTCTCTCTTCCCCCTTCCCTCTTCCGAAACAAAAAAAATAGAGAAATTCCATGGGAAAATAATTTAATACTTCAATTTATTTCCATGAAGTAGGAATGTGGCCAAATTTGGGAGAATTGCTTGAGTACATTTGTAAACGAACATAAACTATCGAATCATAATTTTTAAAAGAGATATATTCACAAGCCAAACTCCTATATCATGTACTATATTCAATATATAAGAAAAGTAAGTTGAAAATGGTCTCCCGAGACTCAAGACCAGATCCCAAGAACTTAGAGAAATCAATTAGAACATAAATTCAACTGGAAGATTGGGATCATATTTAAGTCGGTGTTCTTTCTCGAGTTAGTGAAGTTTCCCTTTTCGTTGCATCAAGTTGAAAAGAAATCAGATAAACCCTTTGTATTTACAGTCATAATTAGTCAAGCATATATTCTAATAATTGTTGTAAGGATAACCACCAAGTAGATATTTCTATAGACTATAGTATTTCTCTAGGGAAAGTCAACTTGGCTATATGTATCAACTTTGATTAGTCAGGGGTAGTATTAGTTTTGGGGATAAATGCATACGATATTTACTATGGATAGAAATTTTCATCGATCTATGGATAACTTCTTTCATCTGAGGGTTCTTCAGAGCGTCTCACCTGCGCGCACGCGTTTTGGAGCAGGGACCTCAGCTTGCCTCTGCGCCTAGCTCCGTTCTTGTTTGTTGGTGGTCGTCGGCCTGCCACGATGGCCCCAGACCCGAATGCCGAGTTGAAAGAAGATCCTTTGGAAGCTTTCAAAGCTTTAGTCCGCTCGGCAGGACCTAAATCCAAGCCTTCTCTCTCGTCTAAATCTGTCAAGAAGATGGAGGAGATCCCGTCTTTGGATCTTTCTCCAGAGGAGCCTTGCAATCTTGCCCTCTATCTAGCTGAAAAGGCCCTCATCGGAAAGTTTACAGGGCTATGGCCCAGCCCCAAATCGGTGGAGGCATGGATGGATGATCGTTGGAAGCCGCTGATACAGGGTAAAGCTTCTCTGTGCGCAGTAGGCAGGGGTTTTTTTGTATTCAGTTTCTCGAGGACAGAGGAYCGTGATCTAGTTTTCAGATCTGGACCCTATTTCATGGGGTCGAGAGGGTTGTTCCTAGCCCCCTGGACTCTTGACTTCAATCCCGGAGCTGAGATCATCGTAGCCCCTATTTGGATTAGGCTGCCTCATCTTCCCTTGCATCTCTGGGGGAAAAGATCTCTGGAGGACATCGGGAATAAGCTTGGGCGTTTCCTGGACAGTGCGGAGCCGAAAGGGGATCAGTTTACCTGTGCTCGTATTTGTGTTGAGGTTAACCTCGATAAAGGCCTTCTAGAAGCCATTAATCTCTCCCTGGGGGAATGGTGCCTTATCCAAGAGCTGGACTACGAACATATTCCTTTCAAATGCCTACGGTGCCATGCATATGGTCATTTCGCAAAAAATTGCCCCAAAGCCTCTGAGGAGCCGGAACCAGTCAAAGAAGATGATTTTCATCCAGTATCTAACCGACGAAGGCAGCCAAGGTGAAAGGATCCACTAACCCAGGCTTCGAAGGCCCCTCATTCAGCAGAGGCAACTCTAGAAAATAAAAACAGCTTTGATGCGCTGAAGGAAGATGAAGCTCTAGATCCAGAAGCATCAGCAGATAAGGAAAATCCGCCGACAGACGAAAGCCTTCCGGATTCCACCCCCCCCAGCTTCAGTAGTAGCGAGAGAGATTCGGCCTTCAGATCCGGAACCCTCTGCCCCTACAGGTCTGGTTGTTTTAGTCCCCTCTATAGGCTCTGTGGAAACTTCTGAAACTGAAGACAACTCAGTTTCGTCTCCACCCCTTACCCGAGGGCGAAGGACCAACAAAGCGCGTAGATAAAGGGAGGCGGCCTCCAACATTTCTTTAGGTTCTCAAAAGAAGCTGGACCCCTTCTTTAAGGGGAAAATTCCATCCCCCTCAGTTTAATTCTTTGCTTCTGTCTTCTCCTGTGCTCACAGTTTGTGAGAATTTACTCATGTATGCATTTTTTGTTATTTTCTTGAATTAGCTCAAGAAGCAGATGGGATTGTTCTCCCAAGACATTCACAAGAAGGTTGGCAGCACTGTTAGAGGTCACCAACCTTCTTCAGATTTGTACTTTCTGATTCTGGTTTGCCAGAAGACCGCTTAATACAACATAATCGTTCTTGTCAAAAAAAAAAACTTCTTTCATCTGAGACCCTAAGACCAGATTGAAAGTCATGAATTTGGCAGTTTTGTCCTGTAAATTGTTCAGAAGTGACAAAGGCAATATAAATGAACTCTCTTACTTAACAAAAGAAAAAAAAAGTGTATTGTATATTAAAGGAGGAGGCATTTACCTCTTCTTTCTCCAATTAAAAAACATAATATATAACTTCAATTGTCTCTTCAATTCAGAATTATCCACACTGTAAAAGCCAATGCCTTCAAAGCACTAGATCCAAAACATAAGTTAATGGATACAACGAAATGGTGTTACCACATTGTTTCTAGTGAGGAGGGAACTTGATGACCACAACAAATTGGCACATGAGCATTTACCAAAATAATTTGCACTTAGATTAACGAATTAAGCAAGAGTGAAAGCAACAGAATTCTATAAAACCAACCTCCCAAGGGCCCAACAATAACAAATATTGAAAATACTGATTATACTAAATTATAGAGCAAACTATTTTGAGAATATTTTTATCTGTTCAGTAAAAACCAACCTCCCAAGGGCCCATCAACAATCAATACTGAAAATACAAATTATACTAAATTATAGAGCAAACTATTGTGAGAATATTGTTATATTTTCAATAATCGTTTGATCTCGATGTTATTTAATCTTGCACCCGAGTTACAGAAGGCAAGAAATAGAATATAGAAAAGCTACTTCTCGGTCGCTTTCTTGTACATCAGAATGAGGAGAGATGTAAAATATCTCTGAATTTCTTTTGTTCTTTGATTTGTGGACTTTGTAAACCTGTGTTCTTCAAGCCCATGCTTATATTTCTTCATTTGATTATTTTAGTTCTTGCTGCCATTATTTAAGTTCTTTTCGTTATTAAGAAGGTATGGCTATATAATGGAGAATGAATTCTTCAAAGATATCACCTTCCAACCCTTATTCATAAACTCTCTGCAATTTTAGGGATCCTTCAGAGAAGTGTGCCCATAAAACTATGAAGGTCCAAAGAAATCCAAATTCCATGGGCAAAATCAATCCCATAAAACCCTAAAGGAAATCTATGGGTGAAATCGAAAATCCATGGGGAAATTGATGGGTAAAATTGTTCCTATAAAACTCTGAACTCTGAAGGAAATCCACGGGAAAATTTGTTCCCATAAAGCCCCAATTTGAAAAAATGAAAAATGGACAAAATGCAGGCGAAATAGTCCAAAAAAACATCCAAATTCCATGGACAAAGTAAGTCCCATAAACCCTAAAATAAATCTATCGGAGAAATCCTATAAAAATCTTAAGTAAATCCATGGGAAAACACGTTTCCATAAAGTCTCGATTCAAAAAAATGCAAGCAAAATAGTTTAAAAAATTACCCTGGTTTGAAAAACTCTAGCCAAATTACTTACCAAGAAATCTCCATTCCAAAAAATTGAGGCGAAATTAAGGTTCGGTCATGAAATTTGGACGACGAAACCTGTTTCCACCGATTTTCTTTACGATCTTATGGGGACAAATAATCTAACCTATATTTTTCTTAATTTAATATTTGGGCTAAACTTTTGAAAAAACTACTTTAACTACTTTACTAAAAATTCACCCAGTCAAAATTTTGAACTTTGAAATTTCGCCCCTAAAATCTTCTATGCTCCCAATCTTCTTTAGAATGTCCAAATAGAGGATGAATCAACCACTATATACAATAGTAGCTAGTAACCTCGATGGACTTAATTAAATTTGAACCTATGACTTATGGCCTCCCATCAACAACATGCCTTGGGTGGATGGTTCAACCAATGAGTTAACATTGGGGCTTAACATTCCATAGTAGTTATATCACCAATTCTCGACAATTATTGCCTTTCAATATCTTGTTAGTTTTAATCCCATTTCTTCACTTCTGCGAGCATCACCCACTATAATGAGTGCTAAGTGGACAATTCAACAACACGAGACTTTGGTCATTCTGACTAATACTGATGGGATATAGGTCATGCATCAATGACTTACTCTATGCATATAATCCCTAAAATGGCATTTGATGGAGATTTTCCATGCGAGAAATTATGTATTTTCATGTCAAATTTGAGATAAAGCGGTTTCTTAATATTGGGTGAGGATAATCATCATTTAATAACACTTATAGTTGTATGAACATGCATGTTTATTATTGCTCGGCTACCCCATTACATATTCCATGAGTAGATGTGATCGAAGTGTCACCATTGACCTACAATCTTTGTTGTACATTAAGTGTTCCATGTCCAAGTCAAAGTTTCATTGTCGTGTGAGTTTTCATGCTCATTTGTATATTACACTCACAAAATGTTGTAGTCTAAACGTGCTATGAATTAGTCCTTTTATGGCCGCACAAAATAATGAGAAAAACTAGCAATTTTTGTTTAAAATATGAAAAAAATAAATTTGGATTGATAAAATTGCAGATATGAAATGTTAACATTGCACATTCCAGTTGCATTGAGGGTATTCGAGGGTGTTGAATCCATTTATACATTAAAAACAATAATTTCATTATTCCAAATTTGTTATTTTACCAAAGATTGCCTCATTGAATTTAAGTGATAACAAACTAGAAAAAGTTGAAACGTAGAATGTTTAGTTTTCTTCCTCATAAACTTCACATAAAATTGCAATGCGCTCAACAATATTCATTGTCTTCCCTTAATAATAATAATAGAACTATATATTATTATTATTTTCCCTAAATAAATTTATATCTAATAACTTTATATGATTGAGAATTGGTTTTCAATGTCTTAGTTTGAAATAAATTATATGTAAATGTCCATACAATATAGGACATGGAGTGATAAATACATCTTCATAATTTTAAAAAATAATTAAAATGAAAACAACAACGAGATTTATGAAGAAAAAAATCCCATAAAAGCAGAGGGAGGAATCATATTGTATGGAAGAAAGATTTCTAATATTGGATTCATAGGCATGTCATATTTTACAAACCTATAATATGAATCTAGATGGTTTTTTTTTTGTTTAAAATTTGTATTACCTTCACGAACTGAAAAACTTACATATCCTGAGGAGCTTGGAGACCGGCCTGCCAAAAGGAGGAAACCAATGCCGGCTTCAGGCTCCTGAAAAAGTAAAACCATATTGTTTTTGTGTCTATATCTATATTGAGCAAAATAAAACTACAATTACATAATCCTCAAAAGGCTATTAAAAGTAATCCTACATATATGAAAGAGGCATAAACTGTAACAAAAACTTAATAGATCATGCACCAGGAATGTCATTTTTCTCTTCTCCATGAGTGTGTCGGTTCCAATCTGGAGCGAGGGTGAAGGGTTGACGACAAACTGGACAACTGTTGGAAGCTAGTCCACTTGAGAGTGCCTCAAATAGAAGATCCAACCGATGGTTTATGCATTCTCGATGAAAAAATTGATCGGTCGTGTCTCTGCAGATGTCCATTATCAGACTAAGATGATCCTCTGAGAGATTGGGCAATGTTGAAGTTGGGGCCTTCTCCCGTGGAGGAATGATATCTTGAAGCGGAATGAGCGGAGGTATCTTCCCAATGATGGGAAAGCCCCAATGGCCTTTTGATGGGCTAGTCGAATAGTCTGGGCACGACGCCTCTGCATGCATAGCAGAGTGGTTCAATGGCATGCTTGGCAATAGAATAGTTGTGGATAAGTCCTCTGCATTCTCAGGAAGTGGAGTCAACGCATCCTTCTCAATGGTTGGACAACCCCAATTTTCCTCTTCCATGATGGTATCCAAGCCCGACGTCTCATTGAAATGGATATCCAGGGGAGGAGACTGGTGTGACCCAGAGTCAACGATACCTACATTTCTACTACGATATGCAAGGTAACGAAGATAGTTTGGACCTCTATGAGTTTGAACTCACTCACAAGGCATGAGTCCAAAGTTGAGGGTGCTAGGTTGTAGATATAGAAAAAGAAACCAGAGTTGAGCGCACCTGTAATTCTCCAGAGGAGAAGCCAAACACACCAGCAAATCTCAAAAGAGAAACATGACGATAATTTTGGAGAGGCGAATGGAAATATTCGTGCTTCGATGCATTTAGGGCGTAATTACAGCTAAAGCGACATCGTCCTCTGTGGGATGCTTCTAAATTAATCTCAGTGACATATTGAACTAGTGAACCTGAACTCGCATGGGGTGAGAAGTCCCATCATCAACGCCTTGCATTGAATGCCTTCTCATGAAGTGAAACCAATAGGAGATGATCTAAAATTGATCTTTAAAGACTTGGCTAAGTTTTAAGCATATGTTCATTTACCAATTAGGAATTAATGAAAGAAGAAGAACTTAATGAGATATTATAACAACCATAATAAGGAAATGAAGATCAGAATGTAAGCACAAAGAACAACAAAGTTGTTAACGGAGTTTGGCAAGATTACCTACGTCTCTGGGCCTTTGTCTCAGTGGGTGAAGCTTTCGTATTTCTCTTCAATGTTTCAAAAGTACATCATAAAAGTGTCAAAAGGAATATAAATTGGTCTTTTTGTGTTCTTCTCAACCTCAAGAATCCAACATAACTAACGACACTGAAAAAGGTTGAGCGTAGCTCCCAAAATTGGCCCACAAAGTTCCCCTCCTCAATGGCTTCCCTACATAAAAATGGCTTTGGCTTTCAAAATCTTCAACATTTCTCTTGTTCTCAACTTCTATTACTATAAAAAAAACCTATGATTATTATAGATGTGGAGTTGGTATCAACCTCCCAACTTCCTCCCAAGATCTGGCCTCAAATTGGGCTCCAGATCCTCCAATAATGGCTAAAATCCATTAAAAATAGGTTGAAAATCCCTGAAAAATCATAATAAATGGTTAAAAACCCAAATTTGGCAAAATTCTGGGCGCAACCCCCTTCTCCTGAGCTCCTGGTCATATGTGCGTTGCCATATGGCCAAGCTATAGGTGATTAACCTCCAATATTGGCCCCTGGTCTTGTGGGTATGGCCATGTGGCCAGGTCCTTACCTTCCACGCGCCTCCAAACAGTTGTAGCCCCTGGTTCGTAGCCCCCTGGTCGCGTGGGGTGCCAAGCATTATGTGTTGGCCCCCTCTGACCAAGGCTTATCCCACAATAACGGCACCATGAAACTTAAATAGGAAATCGACCATGTGTATAAACAAGAACCACACACTCCTAGGTGGCTAGCACAGTTGGGGTAGTCCGTTGATGATGCCGAGGTCGGGGGTTCGAGCCCGACGAAGGCAGAAAAAAATCTTTTACCCAACCAACATTGGAAAAATATGGGGTGCCATGTGGTGCTCTTTGATTAGGCCACATGTCACCTCGTGATTCATTCATAAGGTACAATCAACATCCAGTCAACGCACAGTCAGCTACCACGTCATCGTTGTACAACCCAGTCACCTATCCAGTCACCTGGCACGTCAACATCTGTACAGCCCAGTCACCCTGCCATGTCTGCTTCTATACAACCCAATCACCCTCCCACATCATCTTTCGTACAACCACCTATCGTCTGTACTGCCTCGTGTCAACCTGTCATTGGGCCACGTCATGTACAGGCTGCCACGTGTCATCTGTACATTACCACGTGTCAATTTTGTACTGGTCCAATTCAGCCTGAAAACACCAAAACTGAGTGACACATGTCACCTCCTGGTGATTCCATATGTCCTACTAACGTCATCATGAATTTATGTTGACATCACCTATCGTACTGCTGACGTCAACAGTACGGCTTGTTGACTTTGACTAGTTTGACTTTTTGCCTGTTTGGGAAATTGGTCAGAACGCGATAACTTTCGCATACAACATTCATTTGCGAAAAAAAATATATGGTTGAAATCAGCGCAACGAGGCGGATGCAATGGCATTGGTTTTGTACTATTTCAATAACTTTGATTTTTAGGCCTTCCTGTATCCATTTTGGATCATGCCTCCCCACTAAGACCTTTTGGTCCTCCAAAAGGGTATTAACCAGTCATCAAGTGTGGGATAGGAAACCCCACTTGTCATTTTTCTTTAAACTTTGTCATGTGCACCTATCACATCATAATCAATTGCAAAACAACCATTACAACTGACAACATATTGTTAACCACTTGTACTCTTTCACATCTTATTGAAGCCACTACCATCCATGTTGAAAACATTAGCAACGATAACATCAGAAATATGACTGCAAATGAGCTAATATGTTTGAAGTACTTGCACAACATTAGTTTATATTGAAGCAAAGTATGATTGAACTTCCATTCTACAACCATCTCATGTTCATGCTTAAGATCAATTGCTTTACTTGGCATAATTATAGGTGTGTTGCTTGCATAAGATGTCTTCCTTAATTCTTCCATTGTTTGAAGAGATTGATTTGGCTTTTTTGTGATGAGGATGTATAACATATTCATTGCCTTCTTAAGTTAAGTGATATTGATTATGTTCTTTGTAGAATATTGCTTTGCGATCATACAAATAAGGACTGCCTAAGACCATTCCACATTCATTGAGTGGCACCACATCACACGTTACCTCATCCACAAACTTTGATGAAATTACAAACCTTGAAGTGCATTGCTTTGTTATGTGCAATTTATGATTGTTGCTTATCCATTTAAGTGAGTAAGGTTTATGATGTAGCTTAGTTGTCAATCCCAATTGTTTAACCACTTCCTCTAAAATCAAGTTAGATTGAGATCAAATATCTATCAATGTATCGATCTTAGTATGTTTCGTTATCACCCTTGTGTGAAGTAACTTACTTCTAGAATCATATCCATCACCAATTTTACCTGTCAAACCAATTGTTGTGATCTTAGTCTCATCACCTAAATCATATCCCAAGTTTGTTGGTCGTGTTGTTGTTGCAACTATTTGCCTCTCTTTCCTCTCTTTGAACCACTTCTATCTCTTCTCTGGGTGCAATTTCTAGCAATGGTCATCATCATGCCCTTCTTTCTTGCAATGCTTGCAAGAGAGTTTTTCTTCCTTTCTTGTCACTGAACTTTCTTTCCATTCCCCTTCCTTTTGTTCTCTTTCCATGAAGACGATTCCCCTAATACACCAACTCATGTTTCCCCTGCTTCAATGTATGTTGCTTGAATAGAAACCTCATCAAGATTAGTAGGTCCAAACATAAATACAATGTTATGAATATGTGCAGGCAAACCTCCTATATACTTCATAAGAGTTTCTTGGGTATGTAATGGAATATTTAACATTAATGCCATCTTACAAAATTCATCATTGTATTCTTGCACCGTTTGTCCCTTTCTTAGTTTAAGACCTTGCCATTCAATTAAAGCCTTCTCTTTATAACCCAAAGGATAAAATTGTTTTCTAAGTGAAAAAACAAAATCTTGCCATGATGGAAATACATTACCAACTTGTTGCATGCCATTTTGCAACTTACTTTCCCACTAGATGAGTGATGTGTTTGCAAGACGAAGCGATGCCAACTTGATTTGAGTTGCCTCATCCTCAATTTGTTGCATACTGCAATAAACTTCCATCTGTATGACCCGGTTATCAAGCCCCTCAGCATTGACTTCACCATCATACATGGGCAATTCAAATTTCACATCAAGCTTAAGTAAAGGCATGTCATGTTTATGTTTATGGGAATGTTTTCTTGTGGTGGATTTGGAACTTGTACTTGAAGAAGAAGAAGTTGATGGAGAAGAAGGAGGTGAAGGAGGAGGTTTAGGAGGATCCTCTCCTTCTTCACTTTTGTCTTGTTTAGAATATTCCCCTTGGAAAGGCCTCTTTCGTTCCAAGTAATCCTCATATAATACCTTTACCATCTCAGACATGGCGAATAAAGTCTTTTGCAACTATATCTCATTCTGAGACATGCCTTCTTCCAATGCCATCTCCTCACTTTGAGAAGTCCTCTTTCTCAATCTAATCTCAGGATCCCCTTCTACAAGATTGCCTTCATCACAACTCAACTTTTCCCTAGTAATCATGCAAACTCAAAAACCAACCGTCAACCTGCTCTAATACCACTTGATCCGAAATTGATCTTTAAAGACTTGGCTAAGTTTTAAGCATATGTTCATTTACCAATTAGGAATTAATGAAAGAAGAAGAACTTAATGAGATATTATTGCAGCCATCATAAGGAAATGTAGATCAGAATGTAAGCACAAAGAACAAACCATAACAACAAAGTCGTTAACGAAGTTCGACAAGATTGCCTACGTCTCTGGGCCTTTGTCTTAGTGGGTGAGGCTTTCTTATTTCTCTTCAATGCTTCAAAAGTACATCAAAAAAGTGTCAAAAGGATTACAAACTAGTTTGACTATGTTATTCTCAACCTCAATAATCCAACACAACTGACGACACTGAAAATGGTTGATCGTAGCTCTCGGAATTGGCCCACAAAGTTCCCCTCCTCAATGGCTTCCCTACATAAAAATGGCTTTGGCTTTCAAAATCTTCAGAATTTCTCATGTTCTCAACTTCTCTTACTATCAAAAAACCTCTAATTCTTATATATGTGGAGTTGGTATCAACCTCCCAACTTCCTCCCAAGATCTGGCCTCAAATCGAGCTCCAATAGTGGCTAAAATCCATTAAAAACAGGTTGAAAATCACTAAAAAATCATAATATATGGTTAAAAACCCAAATTTGGCAAAATTCTGGGCGCAACCCCCTTCTCTCGGGCTCCTGGTCATATGCGCGCTGCCATATGGCCAAGTACTAGGTGCTTAGCCTTCAGTCTTGGCTCCTGGTCTTATGGGTATGGCCATGTGGCCAGGTCCTTACCTTCCACGCGCCTCCAAACAGTTGTAGCCCCTGGTTCGTAGCCCCCTGGTCGCGTGGGGTGCCAAGCGTTATGCGTTGGACCCCTCCGACCGGAGCTTAGCCCACAATAACCATGCCATGCAACTTAAATAGGAAATCATCCATGTGTATAAACAAGAACCACACATGCCTAGGTGGCTAATGCAATTGGGGTAGTCCGTTGGCGATGTCGAGGTTGAGGATTCGAGCCCGACGAAGGCGGAAAAAAATTCTTTTACCCAACCAACATTGGAAAAATTCAAGGTGCCACGTGGCGCCCTCTGATTGGGCCACATGTTGCCCCATTATTCATCCGTATGGTACAGTCAACATCCATTTAGTACACAATGAGCTACCATGTCACCGTCGTATAATCCAGTCACCTGCCACATCAGCATCCGTACAACCTAGTCACCTTGCCACGTCAGCTTCCGTACAACCTAGTCACCCTGCCACGTAAGCTTCCATACAACCCAATCACCCTACCACGTTAGCATTCATATAGCCACCTATCATTCGTACTGCCACGTGTCAGCCTGTCATTGGGCAATGTCATGTACAGATTGCCACGTGTCATCCATACACTGCCATGTGTCAATTCCACACCGGTCCAACCCAGTCCAAAAACGCCAAAATTGAGTGACACGTGTCACCTCCTGGTGTTTCCACATGTGTTGTTGATGTCATCATGACATCATGCCAACGTCACATGTCATACTGCTGATGTCAGTAGTACGACCTGTTCACTTTTTGCTTGTTTGGGAAATCGATCAGAACACGATAACTTTCGCATACGAAGTCCATTTACGAAAAAAATATATGGTCGAAATCAACGCGACGAGCCAGACGCAATGGTGTTGGTTTCGTCCTATTTTGAGAATTTTGATTTTTAGGCCTTCCTGGATCCATTTTGGATCAGGAGAGGCGACAAGAAGGGGCTTGCTTTATGTGCATGGCTAAGCACGTGGTACCCCATCTGGGGAGTTACAATATGAGTCTGTCAGGGTTAGGAATTTTGGGTAAATGGGTGAGACGGGAAAAGAATTGGCATCAAAGAGGATGTCAACACCCGATAGGTCAACCCCTTCATTAGCAAGTTTGTCTGCCATCTTGTTCGCCTCTCTTCTAACATGAGAAGGGATAAGGATGAGATCAGGATGGAGAATGGACTTGAAGAGTTTGAGGGAGATGAGAAGGCGCCAGCCAGGAGAAAGTTTGGTCGAGCCATATCTATGGATGATTCTAGTGACAAGAGAAATAATGAGTTGAGAATCCCCCTCTATGATGAGTTGATTTAGGCCTAAGAGCAAATCTAGCTGAATGCCACGAATTAGGCCCCATAATTATGTTGAGTTGTTTGTATCAAAGCCCAAGTTTTCAATCAAAATGTGATTGATAATGCCATCATTGTTTTTTATCACTACCCCGAATCCAGCAGGTCCCGAGTTGCCCTTAGAAGATCCATAAAAAATTAGCTTAAAGAAACATGGAGGGGGGCATTGCCATTTGTTGGGGCTTTGTAAGGTCGTTGTTCGATGTTTGGAGCTAGAAGGAGAAACAAATGGAGCAATGTTTATATGCCACTTGGAAATGATGATGTTTTCAGTGGGATCGCAGTTCAGGCCCTCAACACTCCAATGTTGTGATCTCACTATCTCTTGAATGTTGCTAATTTTTTTTGACCAAACAGACTCCGATGAGGTAGACTTAGAATGGAAGATTCGCCTATTATGCTCCTTCCATATTTTCTAGACCATAAAACCTGGAATCAACTGCCAAATCTTGTTGAGAATGGGAGTTTTGTAGGCACTCGTTCACTATTGTTCTATAGATTGGATAATGTTGGCTATTGAACGATTTATTTTCCTCATAATGATTTCCACTTTGTCCCAGAGTTCCAAGCTGAAAGGAAATTGATTCATTAGGCGCTCCATTCATTCCTCCTGTTGCATACAAAGAGGACAAGTCGAGGGCCCTATAAAACCTTTTTTCCTTAAGTTGTCCCAGGTGAGGATACAGTTTTGTGCCATAAGTCGAAGAAAGGTTGAGACTTTTAGCCAAAGGTTCAATTTCCAAATGATGTACTTGATTGGATCTTTGGGCAATAGTTGAAATTGAGCTTTGATATGATAGGCCTCTTTAATGGTGAAGGTGCCACTCGTAGAATGTCCCCAGCGCAGAATGTTTTGTCCTTCGCGCAAGCGAATCTTCCTCAGGGATGTGAGTTCCTTCCATGGTTCCAGATGGCAGTCAACAGGAAGGTTGAGATCCCTTGACAAGGTTTTCCAGACCCTCCATTGGGATTTTGGAGGGGTTTCTTTCCAAACATCGGCCACCTTAATCATGTTGTTATTTGGCATTTGGATTTGGATCCGATGAAGTATTTCCAGGAACTGAAGCGGAGGGAATTGTTTCCAAGAGTCTGACCAGAAATAAGCATCTTGTCCATCTCTTAGTTCCCAGAAAGCGTGTCTCTGGATGAGGGGGCGGTTTCTCCAGGCCACATTCCAAATATTGGATCCCTGGACTTGATCCATCATTCTTATGAGATGTGTCTCATCAATATTTGGAGTGTATTTATGTTTCCACAAACGTGCCTAGAGCTCTTGCCGATACTTCAGCCACCGCCACCATATTTTTGGTCCCATCACTTCATTAAGCACACTAGGATCCCTGAGTCCCAAACCACCATTAAGTTTGGGTCTGGAAAGTTTTTCCTAGCTGACCAGGGGCCACTTGTTGTCAGAATCCAGTCCCTACGAGAGACATTTTCTTTGAATATTTCTAATGGTGTTGAGAACTGGTTTGGGGGATGCTAAGGCCGAGAAGAGATAGGCTGGGATAGCTTGTAGGACAAATTTTACTAGAACCAACTGGTCCACCAGATTGAGAGATCGGAAAGTCCAGGCGTTCAATCGTCGAGCTAAAGAGTCTAAGAGACAAGACTAGGCGATATTTCTAGTCGTTGAGTTAGAGAGTGGGATGACAAGGTGATTGGATGGAAGGGAGCTCCGAGGGATTCCTAATAGACGAGAAATATGATTCTAAATGGCAAGAGGGGTGTTAAAGAAAAAAATCTATGATTTCTCCAGATTGCCAGAGATGCCCGAGGCTTCACTGAAGTCAAAGAGGATGAGTTTTAGTTTTTGTGCCTCTCGCGACGTGGGAGTACCCATTAACATAGTGTCATCTACGAAATGACTTTGTGAAGTAGCCAACTGAAGACCATGGAGGGGGAGACCTTGCAGGGAACCGTCTACAACAAAAACTTTGATGTAGCAGCTAAGCCCTTCATCCATGATGACAAAAAGGAAGGGGGAATGGGGGTCTCCTTGATGAATACCTCAAGAAGGGGCAAAGTTTTTAGAGGGCACACCATTTATGAGGATTGAGAAAAAAACAATTGAAGTGAGATTTAATATCCAATTTACCCAATCATTGCAAAGCCAAAAACAAAGAGAATTGAGCGGATATATTGCTAGCTCAAGCAATCAAATGCATTTGAAAGATCTAGTTTTATGAGCATACCCGGAGTCCTTGTGGACTTAAGAGAGTGAATCATCTCATGAGCCAGAATGATGTTGTCCATAATCTGTCTTCCCTCCACATATCCTGACTGCTCCTTAGAAATTATGAAGGGCATAATTGGCTTGAGTCTTAGTGCAATGATTTTTGTTAAGATTTTATAGATCACATTGCATAAAGCGATGAGCCGTAATTGTTTGGGGTGAGTCACCCTCTCTTCCTTGGGAATAAGCGTGGGGAAGGTAGCATTGAAGGCGGTCAGGACCTTCTTGGATGAACGAGATTCCTCCACCAACTGCAAAAATTCCTCCTGAACCATTGGCCAACAATGATGAAAGAAGTCCGAGGTAAAACCATCGGGCCTTGGAGCTTTTCCCACTGGCATTTCCTTCATCGCTTGATCTACCTCTTCCATGGAGATATCCCACATGAGTGCTTCATTTTGTTCTGTGGAGATAAGATTAGGTATATGTTGTGCGATTCTATTAATGGCCTGCGATCGATCTCGGATGGGTTCAGAGAGAAGGTTGGAATAATATGATACTAGCTCATCCTCCATTGCTTCATGCTCCATGATTATTTGACCCCGATCATTCTCCAATTTTGTGATGTGATTTATGTGTCGCCTATGTATCATGGATCTGTGGAAAAACTTTGTGTTTTTTTCCCCTTCCTTTAGCCATTGCACTCTTGATTTCTAGCGCCATAAGATTTCCTCTTGATGTTGCATTTCCTCTAGTTGTTTTTTAAGAAGTTCCTCCCCTGCTTGTAGGGTATCCATAGATCTGTGATGAATGAATTCATTTTGAATCTCCACCAATCGTTGCTCAATTTTTTTCCGAGCCTATAATATGTTCCCAAACACATTTTTGTTCTATTCTCTCAAAGATTGCTTGAAGTTTTTAAGCTGATGTTGAAATCTATACATGACGGTTCCACGAGTTACCTCCGCTTCCATCCACCATTTCATGGATAACTCTAGGAAATCTAGATGGGTGAGCCAGAATTTTGTAAGTTTTAAACCTGCAAAGTAAAGCAATGCATATAGATTCTTAAGCAATACATAAATTAATCAATGGCTCATACACAGAGTACACAGAGATTTTTACCGGAAACCCTCAATCGGGAAAACCTTTCTTATTTTCATTATATCGAATTTCACCATTCACCATACAATATATACAATGTTTTTAGGTATTCCGTAGATACCAAAACCCTAATCCTTTAATCCGAGATTAATTTACAAATCAGCTAAAAATAACAAAATCCGCTAAAAATAGCAAAAACCGCCCATTTTTTTTTTCTAGGTGAAGGGATCGTCAGACGCAGTTGTCGTATATGACGCACCCACACACACACACATGCAAAGAATATAACACATACCCAACACAATTTTCAAATCGAAAAGACTTGTATTTAGGTGTACTGGTGGTCTCAATCCAGAGTTGGACAAGTCAATGATTTGATCCTGATCTAGGGAGAATGCTTGCCTCAAGCAGTGGATCTTCCAACATGAGGAATTTTGAGATCATGAACCGGTCCAGTCGGAAAGCGATCTGATGAGTACTAGATCGCTTGTTGGACCACGTGAAGACTCCATTATGTGCTTCAATATCAATCAAATGTAGATATGTTATGAGATTCTGAAAGTTGTCACTATCTTTGTCTAATCTTCAAATTTCTCCTATTTTTTCTTCCAAGGAGATGATGATATTGAAGTGCCCTCCAAGGATACATCTCTGATGACCAACCAAGCTATCGAGAGCCTTGGTATTCTACATGAAATTATCTTTTTCTGGGGGGGATTAAGGACCATATGCATTGGTGATGATGCCTTCCATACTGGACCCTATGACTCGATATTTAGTTGTAAGTGTCTGGGTTGTGGAATAGAAACCATCCAGGGTGATTATAGTTGGGTTCCATAGGACAATGATGCTCCCCGCAACACCATTAGAATCATTGAATATACATTCGTTGTGTCTCTGGCACCTTGCAAAGAGTTCTTCTGCAATAATGCCCACACGTTTTGTTTCCTGAAGAAAAAGTATGTCTGTCTGCTATGCCATTATGCAATTACAAAGAACTCTCTGCTTTGTTCTCCCATTGAGGCCTCTTACATTCCACGAAAGAATCTTCATGAGGAATAAGGAGGAGGTGGAGAAATAAATCTCTATGTGAGCTTTTGGATCTGTCTCGAGTGGATCATGAAATTACCTACCTCACAAATGAGTTGCTGTGTAGATTTGCACCCCCTTCTTTTTGGTTCTTTATGTATTTTATGATAGTCCTTGCTAAGGTCAAAATGAATCCCCAAAGCACCTTTGGATCGGGATGTTGCGCCCGCTGTGGAGTCTATGTAGACTTTATGGACTTTGTATAACTACTTAGGGGGGAGGGATTGTAGCTCTTTTTTGTTGTATGCCTCCTCAAGCAGATCTAGATCAATATCCGCTAGATCCTTCTCATCGACAATCATTTCCAAATCTTCCCCTTCTTCTGGTGATAGGTCCACAACCATATGAGCATGATAACTAGGTGGAATTATTTGTTCCAGGATTGGATTCAACACTTATTTTGCTTTTCCCTTGTTGTTTCCTTTGGTTGGTTGGATGTGCGTGTTTTCCACCTCTTGGGTATCTGACAATTTATTGAGAATGTCAAAAGAGTTATTGGTTGAAGGTTTTTTACCTTACCCTGGCCCCGACTTTCGAGTGTTAGGTCTTCTGCATCCTTGTACCGGGGTGAAGCCCTCCTTTTGCTTGCGGTGATCCTCCTTTGCTATGTGTGGGGGCAGATTTAAAGGGAAATCCCAAAAAAGGTGGCCATGTTCATGGCATTTCTTGCACCAGAAGGGAATGTGCTCATAATCGATTGTTTGCAGCCATTCTTCATCTCGGTACTCCAGGTTTAGAGAACTTAGCAGAGCTTTAGAGATATTCATGTAAACACAAATGCGGGCGTATGAGGTGTACCTTGTTTGGCACATCGCTTCTGAGGACTTGACATACAGACCAAGGGTATTACCAATACCAACAAGGATTTCCTCTAACCAGAATTCTCGCGGGAGGGAATAAAGGCGAATCCAAATCGGTGCATATGAGAAGTATTCCTTCTTAGGGCAGAAGTGGTCCGTCCAGAATCTTACGTATAGGCCTACTGAGTTGAAAAAGTAAGGTCCATTCTCAAATACTCGGTCTTTGTCTTCCATATTGAAAAAGATTATTGTGAAGAAACCTTTTGACCCTAGCTGAAGATATTGTCCTTTGGGGTTCCTATATGTTTTGATCCACTTCATTAATTCTTGTTTTGAGGGCCAAAGTCCTATAAATTTTTCGATCAATGCATGTTCCTTCATGAACTAGGTATTTTCCCCTACTCGATTTGAGATGATGACATACCTTGGAGTCGAGTTAGTTTGTGAGATGCATTTGCCTGGTTCCCACATGCGATCACTTTTGGATGAGAGGGATCAACTTCAAAATCCATCTCCTTGCCCGACCTCTGTTCATCCTGAAGAAGCTTCTCGCTCAGATGCAGTGGTGGCTTGAAAGCTGATTTGGAGCTCTTTGCTCCTGGCTTTGCGTTAGTTGCAACGTTGCTGTAAGAGAGGGCTCACGCCCCCTCCACCTCGACCATGTATAATCTGTCAAAATTCCACTTAGTGTGGCTGATCGCATGTAGATGTGAAAGGGCTCGACAAGGGTTTCAGGGTCCGAAGGGGGTTGCAGTCATTGTGCGTTCATGACATATTAAAGAATATATGAATCTGGATGTTGGTAACGTGGTCCCTTTCTATTTATAAGTAATGTGGTCTCTTTCTACTTATAATTCATAATGTTGAAAGTAAGATGTAATTAATTTAGTACTAGGTATTTTTTAGTACTTGTCTTTCAAACATCTCATCCAATTTTTATTTGTTTAGTGTTTTTATCAAATATTGAGAGGGATCTAATTTCTTAAGGTGTAATTTTTTATTTATTATTTCATTTCATGTCAAGTTTTACACCATGCATATAATTGATTTTTTTTAATTGAGCCAAATTTATTTTTATTATTGTTTTTTTAGTTGAGGCAATTAAATTTTTTCAATGTACTATTATCTAACATAACATAATGCTAATGCCCATGGTTGAAATTTCAAATTGGAAGACCCATCAAATTTCACAGCTTAGACTACTACAATCCTTGTTATGCTAGTTTTAAGCAAATTTGTTGAGGGTGGCATGAAATTTTTAACTGTATTTGATGGGCAAATTTGCCCGCTTAGACTACTACAAAGCCCATGCTAGTTTTAAGCAAGTTTGTTGAGGGTGGCAGGAAATTTTTAACTGTATTTGACAGGCAAATTGGCCCATCAAATTCTATCCTTGAAAATGTCTCAACATCTCCTATGCGCTGTAAACCTTGACATAATAAATGTTTCAACTCTCCCAATGAGCTATAAAGCACCTCGCTACTCTTGACATAATAAATATAAAGCACCTCGCTACTCTTGACATAATAAATGTTTCAACCCATCTTATAGTATTGTAAGTTAGTGGTCCATCTTATGAAAGTGGGTTCAGGCAAAATTAAAAAACTGAACTCCTCTCATTCCATCCAATCCAATTCATATTACACCGTTTGATGGAGCCATGAGCTGTAAAGCACTAAAGCACCTCGCTACTCTTGACGTAATAAATGTTTCAACAGTGTAAGTTAGTGGTACATCTTATGGTGGTGCGTTCATGGAAAATTAAAAAACTGAGCTCCTCTCATTTCATCCAATCCAATTCAAATTACACCATTTGATGGAGTGAGAGTGTATACATAAACCCGATTGTTCTGATCAGTATTACTAGGGTCGTGATTGCAAATTGTTCGACATAAGTCGGACAAGAGAAACTAAGGTTTTCAGAGTCCATAACAGAGCGAAGGAAGCCGAGGAAGCCCTTTCTTTTCCATGTCGAACCCTTACGAGCGAGTTAAGGGAGGTAAGCTCGTCTTTAAGGGCGGTCTCGGCCCAGAGAAGGCCATCGTCAAGAAGAAACACAGCAAAAAGAACAAGAAACAAATGGTGGCCGAACCAGCCCAGAACGAAAACCCAGAAGCAGAAAAACAAGAGAACAACAACAATAAGAGCAGTAATATCAATAATGGCGGCAGCGTGGGGTATCCCATCGATGCGGCAGCGCGCAAGAATTACGAAGAGCTTTTCCCCGTGGAGACCAGAAAGTTTGGGTACGCTGCTTCCAACCCCAAGTCTGCGGAAGAAACCTTGGAGGAGAGGGTTAAGAAGAAGGCCGATCGCTATTGTAAATGATGTAATTTTACTGCTTTTTGTTTATATTTAACTTTGGATTCCGATGGAAATTTAGGGTTTCAAATGAGTTTATATCATATCATGTCTCCTTTTCTTTGAGGCAATTTGTAGACGTTAACGATCCATCTCAATGTTTTATGGAATCATGTGTATTTAACACTTATTCCTTCTCATACCCTTAAGCATCCGCTACAAGGGTTTTTTTTTGTGTTTTATTTTTGGGTTGCTTTTGCCATCTCCCTACCAGAGCAAAGACAACTTGCACATTCAACAAGGGTTAAAATTGACGCAACTGTAGTATTTATAATACTACTTGGATTAATTATGGACTAATATACACTAAATACAGCTGGGTTTTTGACATATATTCAATACAAACTTTTTAGGTTTTTACTCGTTACAATCATTTATTTTGGGTTTTTGTTTTGTTCTTAGCTTGTCTCAGGCGAGCTGTAGCTACTGGAATACTAATTGCAGTATTTTATGAACGCGGATGTACTCATTGCAATTTCTCTTTGGGTTTCTTACGGCCAGGGCAAAAACAATCGACATAATTTGGCCAGGGTTAAAATTGTAGATTATTTTTGGAGCGTGCTTTAGAGAACCAGGTTCATTTTGCCTTACCTAGCTGATAAAGTTGCCTAAAATAAATTAAATAATCTCTGTTAAGATGACTGGAAATCTGAATAAGCTTCAATCTGTTAAAGTGGATTAGGATATGGGAGCTACTTTAAGGCTGAGCAAAATTTCGTTTGAAAACTAATTTTTATCTAATCTTCCAGAAACCTTTGAAGGTGCAGTTTCGATGAATTGTTTTTTGATACATCATTAATTGAAGCACTGCGACCCTTGAGGTGCCAATAGAACATATCGAGATATAATTCAAAGGTAACACTAAGTGTAGAGACACGTGTATACAGATGAGAGCCTAGCATGAAATCGAAAGAATAACCCAGCATGAATTCCAAAGAGTAGCTACGTGGATAGCTGCATCCAGTGAGTTGACTACTTTGCCATTGGACCACGAGCTCATATCTAAGAAGGTGCAGTTTTCTCAAAGACCACTTGCTTAAAGTTAATTTAATTAGCCAAAATGTCCAACTGTGGTTATAGGCTAGTAATTTTTAGAAACTTTGCTTATATGCTTTGCGAAATTGATTAAAGAAATTTTTTTTCATAAAATTTCTCTTGAAACCTTTAGGTTTTGCAGTATATTTTTGAGTAATAAACTCTTCAAGTGGAAACTAACTAGGGTATGATGTGTAGCAAGTCTCTTGGTGTGTATTTAATTTGCTTATTTTGATTTTTGACGTTATGTGTTTCATTTATGCAATAAGACTTGAGGGTATTTTTTAATCTTCATTACTTTTTCCCTGATTTATGTTAGCATTAGTGCCCCTCCATTTTTTAATCTTCATTACTTTCCCTGATTTATGTTGGCATTAGTGCCCCTCCATCTATCAATTTTAGTTGACACAATAGTACAGTATACATTGACAAAGAGTATAATATTAGTATCTCTGGAAGCATACTTTGCATGTTTTTGACATTTCATTGAGATCCCTGTCTGGGATTTAATTAAAAACTGTTGCTATTGCTACTGCATGCAAATTCACATGGATTTGTTCCATCAAATGCGGAAAATTATGGCATTTTTTAACCTTCTTGAAGTAAATCTATCGTATCATGCTATGCAGAAAAAAAATGTCTTAGAGATGCATAATCTAGTACTCTATTTATATTAATTTTGCTTTAAGCTTTATATCATGTTAAAAGTTCACTTTTCCATTCTATATATATATATATTTTGTTTGCTAGCGTGTCCGTTGCCTGCAGGAATAGCCTGTGGTCTATAAGAAACCGAGATTCAAGGATATCTGAGTTGTCAAAATCACTTGGAAATTGCATCCGGTCTGGGCCACACCAACCCTTAACATGGCTGGATTTTTTTGAGTGTCTCCTCCCGACTACTGCAAGTTTCAAACCTTGACTGCCTTACAAAACGAAACATTCGAAATCCAATCGCTCTAACAAAATCTCTGGAAGCATACTTTACATGTTTTTGACATTACATAAAGATCCGTGTCTGGAATTAAATCACTGTTACTATTGCTACTGCATGCAAATTGACATGGATTTGTTACATCAAATGTGGCAAATTATGACATTTTTTAACCTTTTTAAAGTAAATCTACCATATCACGCTATGAAGAAAAAAATGTCCATAGATGCATAATCTAGTACTCTATTTATATTAATTTTGCTTTAAGCTTTATCTCATGTCAAAAGCTCATTTTCTAATTCTATATATATATATTTTTTGTTTGCTAGCGTGTTCGTTGCCTACAGGAATAGTCAGTGGTCTAAGAAACCGTGACCTAGGGGTATCTGAGCTGTCAAAATCACCCGGGGATCACACTTGGTTTGGGCTACACCAACCTTTAACATGGCTGGATTTTTTTGAGTGTCTTCTCCCAACTACTACAAGTTTCGAACCTTGACTGCCTTACAAAACAAAACCCTCGAAATCCAATTATACTAACAAGATTTAACTTCTAATTCTAAATATTATGCGTGTCTTATCTTGGACTTTAGGTTGATATATGGCTAGTTGAATGATTAGTTTTCACTCAAACCAAAATATGATATAGAACATGATTTCTTAACAGAAAAAAAATAAATTTTAGACAGGTCAACTTCAAATCCCACGCTTCCATATGATTATTGATTAATAATTTTATATGTATGTTTTAGGGAGAGAGGTTTGGAAACTCTTTATGTTTGTTATGCTTCAGTTTGGTCTTCAAATCCCACGCTTCCATATGATTATTGATTAATAATTTTATATGTATGTTTTAGGGAGAGAGGTTTGGAAACTCTTTATGTTTGTTATGCTTCAGTTTGGTTGGTTAGTACTGCATACAGAGTGTGGTTTTTGGTTCACATATATTTGTATGTTATTAAAAGTACCACTGATGCTTTTCTGTTCAAAAACAGATGAGAAAGATGGGGTTTTGTGGTCATTTTGAAATTGAGCTCATGGTCTTATTAAAGGACTTGTGATACACAGCACTGTAGGGCTTGGAAACTAAAATTGGGTTGAGAAAGATGGGGTTTTGTGGTCATTTTGAAATTGAGCTCGTGGTCTTATTAAAGGACTTGTGATACACAGCACTGTAGGGATTGGAAACTAAAATTGGGTTTATTAGCCATCTAGCTTAAATTTATGATTATCGGCTTTAGAATCTAGATTTTTTTTTTTAAAACCAGAACGGTTACTGTTTGTATTAAATAAAGAGAGGGGGCTGTGGCCATACTGTCAAGCCTATTTATACAAACAAAAATAGATGATCTGGTCCAAAATGCCATCATAAAATACAGTATTTGCTGCTGGCTATTCTCTATTTGGCCTAATTTCAAAATTCTAGAAGTATTGTTTACTATTCAAATTGTATAAAGCCTTACATACTGGCCTAATAGCAAAATGCTTTTAAAAAACATCTGAAAACATCTAAAAATTTAAACATGCTTTTGCCCATGCTCATAGCGGGGAATTTTCATTCTTACAGCAACAGAGGATGAAATGGTGGGGGCTGCCTGTTTTACTTGCTCAGAGTGTCTTCTTTCATTGCTTCACCCTGCTCATGTCCAAAAGAGCCCACTAAAAGCGTTGGTGAGGGGAATGGTGCAATTATAGAAATTCAGAAGATTACTCTAATTCTAAATGCTTGACTTTCTCTTGCAGCTCTTCAATAATTTCGTCTTGCTCTGCAAGCTTCTCCCTATGAACTTCCACCTTTACCTCCATAAGCACTGTTTTGCTCTTGTATTTCTCCATTTGAGATTTCTTGTTTTTGAGCTTCCTCCTTGTAAATTCATATTGCAGCGCCCAGGCCTTTTTCCAAGCTTTCATTTTTTCCATTACTTGAGCCTTTGCATCCTAAATATTATCGCAAAACATCTTACACCACTGAAGTGAGTTGTGAAATTTGTTTAAAGGGCTGGCCATTAGAATGTCAAACAGAAAGATGGCTACCTCGCCTTATCTATTAATAGAGTGCCCAAAGACGTAGACATAGCAACCACTAGAATACCCTCTTTTGAGACTAGATAATTTCAGTCCAAACGCCTAGACAAGAAGATTTTGAACCACTTCAAAGCAAGGATGCAAGCTAACCCAACCTCCAGAGGTCACAACCAAAGACTGGAATGAGACAAGAGGGAAAATACTATCATGCTGCTCTCATAACACAAACACAATGCCACCAGGATAAATGGATACCAATTCACATGGAGAAAGGAAGAAAAACTAGAGAAGAAACAAACTGAATAGGTCTCTGCTCCAAACCCAAGATGAAAGCCACCAATGTGCCATGACAAGGGAATAATAAAACCCACACGCACTGAAGACTCCCATCCAATTAGGCTTAATAAAACTCCCCCCACGCCATCTTGTGTGCACTGCACGAAGGGCCATCCCCTTTGTATCATCGTGATGCATGTTGTTACCATCTTGCAACTTGTCTTTAGCCTTTATTTCAGTCATAAACAAGAGCGGAGATACAAACTTTGGGTGGATTGGAAAATAAGTTCCCCCATTTTCTAGCAATTTACCTAAAGGGAGGGCACAAGCTAAATCAGCTGGAGCATCGGCTTGATGGTTGGGGGTGGATTGGAAAATAAGTTTCCCCATTTTCTAGCAATTTACCTAAAGGAAGGGCATAAGCTAAATCAGCTGGAGCATCGGCTTGATGGTTGAGTTCACAGAATGCATGGAAGAATACCACTTACTGAAACCTCTCAACCAATGTATGAATTTGAATGAGAAGTCTTCGGAGATTAGGTCCCTTGGGAGAGATTTTTTCATCATATGACAAACAACCATAGAATCCCCTACCATAGACAGCTGATTGATCCCTTTGTTTTTCATGACCCAGATTCCTTTCCAAAGTGCTAATGTCTCTACTTGATTATTTATAGTGTTGCTGATCCCCAAGCATGGTAATTTCTTCTTTTCCTTCATGGCCAAAGATCACCCCCTGCACCTGTCACCCGTCATGTAATAGTCTTCATTTATGCTTTTTACTCTTTTTACTGGATTTTTTTTCATACAGAAAGGACACTACTAAAAATTAAAAAAATAGCAGATCTTTGATTTCGGAAAGATTGCATTTTGAGGTCTGGCCTCAGAGTAAAGCTTATCATGGCTGCTATGCATAAAGGTGGATTTTCCTGATGGATGACTTTCCTAAATGGAAAAATGCCACCTTTGGCAGATTCCAGCTGCTGCTGTGGCCGTTAAAGCAAAATAATTCCTTGGCAATTCCACGTAATATCTTGTTAATTGGGTTTATTCTGAAGCCCTAAGCCTCTTAAAACAGCAGAAGTCTGCATGGAGTTTGTGTCAATGGTATTAATGAATTAGACATGGTGTTTGCGGTGTGCCTTGACAATTTTCAGATTTTTATCGTTCTAGACTTTTCGTGGCTGGCAGGAATTCATTAATCACACGTGATGCTTCTTTTTGTTTAAATTGCTGCACAAATATAATTTTTGAGCGATTGTATCTAATAAAGTAAAAGTACCACTCCCATCACTTTTTCACATTGCAATGCGTGGATGTTTGTCATTTCAAGTATAGCGATGTACCTTTTTATTTAAATCCATGTTCTGTCTATATGATTATATTAGATCAAATTATCCAAAGGTTTCGTGATGTTTTTTTATTAAGTTGCATTGCAATACTATTGTGGCCATAACACCCATTTCTATGGGCAACTTTCTTTTCCAGGGTTCAATTATTAAAAAATTTCACCTATATTGAGAGTTCCAGAGTAAATTAAAGATTCATTTCGTTTCCTTCTATCAATTTCAACTTTGTCACCGTTGATGGTATATGCCAATTCTATCCTACTCGCGTGGCAGTAGAACGGGCAAACACAAGTTCTCGCTCAAATTGCGTTGGCTTTCCAATCAAATTGAAAGGAAATAAATATGAAATAAATAATTGAATGACAAGCCACTCGGGAACTTTCTTTTGATGATTGAAAGAGAAAAAGATTACTTGTATTTAGAGTTCCAAAGTAAAGTAAAAATGATTTCGTTTCTTCTTTTCAATTTCCTTTTTGTGGACAACGTTTTCGCTATTGTTGGTATATGCCAATTCTATCCTACTCGTGTGACAATAGAATTGGTAAACACAAGTTTCTATTTTATTGTCAATTTTTAAATGCAAATTTGTATGTTAATTGTTTTAAAATCAATTTGAAAAGTAATAAATTTAAATAAATAATTTGATGAAAAGTTATGTGTTTTGTGTATTATTTATTTACTTTTTAAAACCGAGATTGAGAAATATTTATATGAATAAATGGCCAAATAATGACAAAAAGTTACAGAGAAAGTAGGTCTGTTGTTTGAAAAAAGTCTTCAGCAGCATCGTTATAATTCCCCTTATTATCTAGCTCTTTCATTCCTGTAATTTCCCCTATTATCTAGCTCTTTCATTCCTGTTGTAGCTATAAAAATACTAACCAGATTAGTATAAAGCCTATAAAAAACATTCAAAATAAAGTCTTGAGCATCGTTGTTATTCCCTTATTATTTAGCTCATACTAACAAGATTAGTATAAAGCCTATAAAAAACATTCAAAATAAAGTCTTCAGCAGCATCGTTGTTATTCCCTTATTATTTAGCTCTTTCATTCCTGTTATAGGAATACAAATACTATAAAAAACATTCAAAATAAAGTCTTCAGCAGCATCGTTGTTATTCCCTTATTATTTAGCTCTTTCATTCCTGTTATAGGAATACAAATACTAACAAGATTAGTATAAAGCCTATAAAAAAATCATTCAAAATACATATGGATTTGTGATACATATAAGAAATTTATTACTGCAGATTTGCCTCTGGTTGAGTGGTAGTCCAACTCTTTCCTTTTGGCTCATTGAGCTGCTGTCCAGAATCATCTTCTTTGTCTTTATTGTTTGCGTGTCCTATTGTTTATTGTTTGCGTGTCCTATTGTCTGTTGAATCGTGGTGTCTGAAATCTTCACTTGTGTATTGAACAGAATGCTTTAGCTTATAGCAATCCATTTCGATAGCTGAATTTTTTTTTCCGTGTCCTTCAAAGGATACCATTATCTTGTTTTACTGCTCTTGCTTGTGCACTTCTAGGTTATGGATGGATTCTGAGAGGGTTCTCAGCAAAATGTCATTGCTTTGTAAAAGCTCTTCCTGCCTCTGCCGTTCCCTGTGAATACCTTCGAGTCCTCTTGGTTCCATGCTGCTCCAAAACAAAAAACCAAAAACAAAAAAATGGACACTCTGTACCCCACTGAATCCTCTTTATACCTGTATGTCTACAGAGGGACCAAGTTGTGAAGAATGAGAAGACTGATAAGAAGTGCAAAGAGGCGAAGCCTCCAACTCCAAGTTATTTCAACAAAGCAAGAGACTTGGCTTTGAATAGAGGCTCGGACATAAACTGTAGAGACGAGATCACCTTCAAGCTAGAAAAAATCCACATACATCCCCCATTCCAAGTCACTTAGAAAATCCAACCAACCGTTCAAAGTACCAAAATATTGTGCCTGGAAAAATGCATAAGAGGTAGACCGAACAGAGGGGCTAATAGAGGATTTCCCAAAATTCTCCCACCACAGGTTAGGCCTGCTCCAAAGTGATAAAGCTGAACGGAACTGCAAATTTTTGAAAATAGAAACAGAGTGACAGAGCCACCAAACCCAGATTATGTTATCAAAACAAGAAGCCTGACTTTGAGTAACAGTTCGGGCATTCAAAACAAATTATCCATCAGGCCAGGGAACAAAAATCCACAGCCCAGGTCACCATTCAAAGCCAACTCACAGGTCAATATGTCAAATCTACATTCCCAGCAATAATTAACAAGCCTGACAAAGGGAATTAAAAAGAACTTCCCAGGCTCCTTCTACCAAATGATCCGGCCCCAAACTAGAGAAACTAAACCAGATTGAAAGAGGTTGTGTTGAGAAAGCTGGAACCCCAGGAGAATTTAGCGCTTACCCAGGCTGTTGATCGCTGGAGCTCTGCGGCCAAGGGAGCAGACCCTGTCCAATTTGCTAACCTTCTCTCCCAAGTGCTAGCCAGGATAGGGGAGCTTTGCGCTCCAAGAGGTCCCCCAACGATCAGAGATTTCCAGACATCGAGTGGGTTTATCCCACCTTTCCAACGAGGAGTGGATGCAGAGGGAATAAATAGTGAATGCCCATTCACTGGCGCGTGGCGCTCCGGTGGACTGTGATTGTGAATATCTACCCTCTCGCTTGATTCATGGCTTCCTTTAATGCAGTCTTTGTAGTCTAGATATGCCCAGTGGATATTGATGCATAAGTTAAACTTAGCGGATGAAGGAGTAATTAACATCCCATCTTCCACTGATGCATAAGTTAAACTTAGCGGATGAAGGAGTAATTAACATCCCTTCTTTTTTCAAGGTTCGGATGAAGGAGTAATTAACACCTCCATTCTTTCTTCAAGGTTCGGATGAAGGAGTAATTAACACCTCTATCTTTTTTTAAGGTTCCTTGAGACAAGCTCGGATGAAGGAGTAATTAACACTTCTATCTTTTTTTAAGGTTTATGCCTAGTGGATATTGATGCATAAGTTAAATTTAGCGAATGAAGGAATAATTAACATCCCATCTTCCACTGATGCACAAGTTAAACTTAGCGGATGAAGGAGCAATTAACATCCCTTTTTTCTTCAAGGTTCGGATGAAGGAGTAATTAACACCTCCATCTTTCTTCAAGGTTCAGATGAAGGAGTAATTAACACCTCTATCTTTTTTTAAGGTTCCTTGAAACAGGCTCGGATGAAGGAGTAATTAACACCTCTATCTTTTTTTAAGGTTCCTTGAGACAGGCTTGGGTGAACAAGTAATTAACACCCCCATTTTTCTTTGAGGTTCCTTGAGATAGGCCTGAGTATTCTCTATGTAGAGTGTCTACCTCTTTCTTCAAGGTTCCTTGAGATAGGCTTGAGGATTCTCTATGTAGAGTGTCTACCTTGTTGCATAAGTTAAACTTAGCGAATGAAATGCATAAGTTAAACTTAGCGGATGAAGGAGTAATTAACACCCCATCTTTCTTCAAGGTTCTTTGAGATAGGCCCGAGGATTCTCTATGTAGAGTGTAACACCTCCATCTTTCTTCAAGGTTCCTTGAGACACGCATGAGGATTCTCTCTATGTAGAGTGTCTACCTCTTTCTTCAAGGTTCCTTGAGACAAGCATTATGATTCTCTATGTAGAGTGTTTACCTTGATGCATAAGTTAAACTTAGCGGATGAAATGCATAAGTTAAACTTAGCGGATGAAGGAGTAATTAACACCCCATCTTTCTTCAAGGTTCCTTGAGATAGGCTTGAGGATTCTCTATGTAGACTGTCTACCTTGTTATTGTTAGTAATTAACACCTCCATCTTTCTTCAAGGTTCCTTGAGACAGGCTTGAGTATTCTCTATGTAGAGTGTCCACCTTGTTATTGTTTTCTTGTAAGATATGGTAGAGAGAGTGTTTGTTCAACTTCTGAGTGAGTTTTGCTATTCTGAAGAAAATTGAAGCCAATTGGAAGTCCTTCAGGGGTTCCTTGAAAGCTAGAGACTCTATACTGATATGTGAGTCTCCAATGATTGTCAATTCCTTTATCCCCAAGTTGATGGCGATGGACATGCCTTGAAAAAGGGTGTATGCCTCTGCTTGATTGTTTGTTGCAATTCCCAGCCCCCAAGCATAGGCAAATACCCAATTTCCCTCAAGGCCATAGATGACTCCTCCTACTCCTGCAACCCCTATTTATTTATTTTTTAAAGTAGGAAAAAGTCTATTATGATAATTGGGGTTATTGACACAGTCTTTATTGATATAATCTTAATAGCCACAATGTGCAGTTGCATCATTGTGTGTAGATAAATGCTGGCCTCTTATAATAAATTATTGGTGGTCAAGCTTCCACTCTTACCAAATGCCTCTAGATCTTGGATTGTTAACATGTTTCTCTACAACTAAGGAAGATGAGCACATAGCCAATCAAACATAGTTTAAGGTCATACTCCATATAACATAAAGACAATTTCTTTTTATTTGTATTATTGGTTTTTGATTAGAAAATAAAAATGTAAAACCTCAAATTATATGAGAAAAAGGACTTGTGAAAATTTACAAACCGATGAGATTTAATGAATGATTGAGTATACAATTTAATGTTAATATTTTGTAAGTTGAAAGTAAATAGAAATAAATGTAGAATCGCTTAATGGTTTTTTTTTTTTTTGGGTAGGATTAAAAATATTGATTGATTATACCCAAAGATGTCTTGTAATATGTTTAGGATTACGAACCAACATCGAACCTAATATTGCATCAATGTAAGGTAAGTATAATATGTAAGGATTTTGTAAATGAGTCTCTTACATACCCAATGGTGGTTGCATCCAACTAAATAGCTGATTTTATGTAGGCAACTTTTTTGAGGTTACACATATTTCATGAGGGATTTTGTTTCTTTGTTATTCAACTAAATATATACACATTATTTCCATTTGGTTGAAGATGCATCTTAGTGACATGCTAAGTTTACAATGTGAATCTAGATGTTGCTTTAATGAACTACTACAAGGTAAAGTATATTAAGTATTTAGATACAATAAATATTAAGCAATCAAATTTATCTTGCAATGTGTAAATAAACTAGTTAGCCTTATTGTCATGTGTAGGTCATTAAACACTATTTTTTATGGCTTAAGTGAAACCGAGACTCTGAACATGGGTCATTTGATATGCCTTCAAATTTGGTAACTCATAGTAACTTTGACATTGAAATTTGTTAGCACAATGGTTGTTTGCAATATTTTTTTCTTTGCTTTGTTTGAAGATTTCTCAACCAAGGAGATTGCTAAATTAGTTCTAGACTTCAACTTTGACCCACTCTTGAGTACATTTTTGCATGGATAGGTAGATTTATTTGTGTTGAATTGTATTTTAACCATAGGTCTCATAAGAGGATCTATTTAAAAGTCAATTAGTTAAGGGACCTTAAAGAATTTGTTTTGATTTAGGTGGAAGATGGGATGGTTAGGAAACTCATGCATTATAGAAATATACCCAGTACTTATATGAGATGCCACAAAATAAATCACAATATCCATGACTAATCAATTATGGTAAAGTCTAATGCACCATCGATGCAAGTCAACCAAGCTTTCCAAGTCCAAGGTTATTAGGTCATGAACACTCTGAATAATTTAGATGGAGATCATGTTCAAGTCGTTTGCAATAATTCATAAAAAAATAAGTTAGTTGAAGCTCAAAAAGCCCATCCCAACAATGTGGATGACCCCTAGTGTATTAGTGCCAAAGAAGCCCACAACCTTAGCCACTAAGAAGGAAGTGGCACATATATTCCAAAACACCTTTCTAGTGAGTTGTAGGGGGATTGTTCCCCTCCTAAACTCCTAGTTGGTCTTAGAGGTTGGGGCTCCTTAATTAAAAAAATAAGTTAGTTGAAGCTCAAAAAGCCCATCCCAACAATGTGGATGACCCCTAGTGTATTAGTGCCAAAGAAGCCCACAACCTTAGCCACTAAGAAGGAAGTGGCACATATATTCCAAAACACCTTTCTAGTGAGTTGTAGGGGGATTGTTCCCCTCCTAAACTCCTAGTTGGTCTTAGAGGTTGGGGCTCCTTAATTGTCATTTGGAAGACTTCTATGTCCTTGCCATGAAAGACCCAACAACTTCAAAATGCCTATGGAGTCCTATCTCTATTGGACACAAATGTCGATGAGTTTAATATGGATTACATCACTATACTTTCCTAATGAAGGTAGTGTCAAGGAATCTTAAGGACTTGATTGACCCTTGTGGGAAAATTATGGTATGGGAAATAAGATTTGTGTTTTGAAAGTCTTGATATTTGAGTTTGTAAGAAGCGAAACCTATTGGCTTTCATTAAAAAATGCTTTTGGTTGTATGTGGCTGTTTACACATCTACACATGGTGAGGATAACAATGAGGTTGTGATGTATGTGTTTTCCTAGCTTTCCTCGGTCATGGACATGAGCATCGATCCCTCATAAAGATTGGTTTGGATTGTGTTGAATTTAGACAATTGAAGGCTAGCCCTGGCTAATATTTATGTATCCAACAACACTAAAGAAAAATCCATCTTTTGGAGATGGATGGTGGATGAACTCCATAGGGCCCATTGGCAATTGGTTGTGTTGTGGGGGTTTCAATATTGTAGATTCCTAGGAAGACAAAGAAGGTTTGTTACTTCTTAAGATGCCTCGTTGTGAAAAAACATCTTGGAATGCCTCAAAATCAAGGTTGGGTTGTATGACCCCAACAAATTTAAATGACAAGAATCAATGAAGCAATGGTTTACTTGGTCTAACTTTTGGAGGGGCAATAAATGAGTTCTTAAAATGCTTGATTAAGTTGTGCTCTTTGAATAGAGGAATTTCCTATATAATTGTAATGGCAAGAGACCTATTCAAGTCTTGAGGGAGGCCATAGTCTTAAACCACCAACCTATACACATCTCTATCTCTCGGGGGTTTGTGAAGATGCAAATGCACAAGACTTGCTTTCTCATAAATTTTTTCCTTTAAAAAACCATAGTTGTTTGAATCACATGAGAAGGGTGTGGAACTTATTGCCTAGGCCCATGGGTAAATATGATTGCATTTTGTGGGAGGAAGATGGAATGGCTTGTATTGCCTCTTTTTTGAGGGGATATGGACATCATATTTCCTTGGATTGGAGAAAAGTAACACAAAATCATCAAGGACAAGCTCAATCATGGTAGATAACATCTACAACACATACCTCATGATGTAAGCATAGAAGCCAAGGATGCTAATTTTTGACACCTCCAACAAGTTGGCAAATCATGTTGAGTTAGGGGTGCCCAATGGAGAACAAGACTCCATTGGTATGAACAAGGGACTAATTGATGAAATATTGTTTTAAATTGTTAGCATCCAAGGAAGCCTATGAATATATTTTAGTGATTGAAAGTACTAAGGGGAGACTCACCAAACAAGAGGGTATCAAGGGGAATTTGTGAGACACTATAAGATCATTTTTTAGTTGCAAGGCCTCATTGAAGAAAGTATGGTGGCCATGTAGACTTGAGGTTCCATGAAAACAATTTGAAGCTTAAAAAGGATGTGTGAGTAGTCTAAGAGCTTGGATGAAGGATGAATGCTTTAATTAAGATGGTTGAGGGTAAGTTGCCTAAAATGCATGACTTTTCGTGCAAATTTTATAATGATACATTAACTTTTGTTGTCCTAAACCTGCAACATGTGTACAAGGAAGATGATAGAAAACATTTATGTTGGGGATTTTCTTGCATTGGTGAGCAAAGCCCATTTATTAAGCTAGGCCGTAAATTAAACAACATACAATGGTTAGTTATGAGACAAACACGAGTATTACCATAGAAAAATAAAAGAAGAAAGCATGCATGCAACTAAACTACAAATTTAACCACAAGAATGCCATTTAAACACAAGAAATTGGAGGAAAACAACAATACTCATATATTAGTCCAATGGAAAAGCTTAAAATGAATGACACTGAGGGAGAATGGTTGGATGCAAATGAGTTCCAACACTCTCTTTGGGATGGGTCTTTTTACTTCTTGAAATTCCTCTCTAACAATGGTGAATGAAGAAGTCTTTGTTCTTTGAAGAAGGCACACAAACAAGCATGATGGCAATTAATGGTAGAGATGAGAGAGTAAGATCATTGATCTCCAATCTCATTCCTACATAACATTGCAATTATTATCTTCCTCAAATACTGTCCCATGGTTTCATTTCCAATAAAATTTTGAACTCCATGAAGAATTAGCTTCAATGTGAAAGCTCTTCTTTCAAAATGGGTTCCCAATGCTTGAAAGAGACTTTGGGAGCCAAAGTACTCATTAATGGGATGAGAGTTTGAATTTTTCCTCTACATCAACCTGGAGCCACTTGAGTTAGGCTGGCGACCTTAAATGCATTGAAGAGGTTGACCTTACTCGAGCAAACAAAGTTCCACGGGTTTCGAAGAATATATTGTGCAAGTCTCGCGAGTGTCAAAGAAGGCAGGCCACACAAGTGTATACAAATCCACTTTTAAAGGTTTATTTCTTGCTCTTTGAAGTGATGTAAAGTAGCCACGAGGTTGTGTTATTATGTTGTATTCTTGCCGACAGATAATGCTTCTAAACGATTGCTTGAATGTATCTTATGAGTGAAATTGAGGTGATAACATTTGCCACCTGATCTATTAGGGCATGGGTTTCCATATAATCCAAACAAAACTTTTTTTTCTATCCCACATGCTTATGATTTTAAATACTGCTAGAGAGAGAGAGAGAGAGAGAGAGAGCATTTTGACCAAGAAGAAAGGATTACCTCTAGAGAAGCGATAAAGCATGTTATCCCCACTTTTAGGGATAACTAGGAGATTATGTCTCGAGGCCCGCAGGTCCTAGACATGGAGTACCGAGAGTCTGATCGACTTAGGCATGGCCTTGGAGGGCCCACCTTTTCTCCCTTTCAGTGCCTCTACTTTGCCATCAACATCAACATCCATCACCATCGGCTTGGTATTGTGTCAGAGATGGTTCTTGGTCCATGAGGTAATGAGTTCGGGTATCATGGTATGTGTCACTCTGATCCTCAAAACCTTTGAATATGTTCATTTAATTCCTTTTATTTCTAACGAATGCTTGGATCTTATATTTGTCCACTTGACCATGTCTAGGGGGAATGATAGGATGCCCTAGCAAGCCTGTGCTTGTAGGTTTTGGTTTGCCACTGGAGGGATTTCTGAAAAGCCATCATCTACTCCTTTCATATTACCACTTTTTCATTCTGCTTTTCACTCATCTATCCCATTTTATTTGTCCAGGCATTGGGTTGACCAATCATTTGAGGGTTGCACCTTACCTTGTGGGAAGAAGGGGCTAAAGGCCCAGAAGGTAAAAGCAAGTTGGCAAAAGATAAAAGCCTAAAAATAAAACCTCGAGATGCTTTGCCCAAGGATCCCCACGAAAGCAATAAAAGGCTTCTCAACAAGAAACAAGGGGGACCCATAAAAATAATAAAACAAGACTTAGTAAGAGGATAGGGGGTCTCATCACGAGCCAACCTATTAGGTCCATGGGTACCTAGCAGTATGACACTACTAGCAGCTGGTTACCACGCCAGGGTTTGCATGGCCAAGAGAAAGGGGGTCTCATCACGAGCCAACCTATTAGGTCCATGGGTACATAACAGTATGACACTACTAGCAGCTGGTTACCACGCCAGGGTTTGCATGGCCAAGAGAAAGGGGGTCTCATCACGAGCCAACCTTCTCATTTATGTGAAAGTACTTGTGGGTAACGCTGTCACCATTGGTCACCACGCTAGGGTAGTGTCCCCTGATTAGCTTCTTGAAGAAAAAACAATAAAAATAAAAAATAAAAGGCATGAATGGGCTTGGAAATAGTTGCATCCAGGACATGTGCAACTCGCCTTCTACAAAGGCACCCACAGGTAAAGCTTTGCATTCCCCTGCTTTCACTACGCCCATTGTTAGGACATCCCTTATCCACATCACCCACTTACATGGCTTAGATTTAGTCTTTTATGGGAACTTTCCTTTTCCAGTGGACACTAGCCCAATATGACGCCTTGTCACTTTCCCCAGACTTGTATTGCAGGCTTGTATAAAGTCTTTGGGCTTTTAACTGGGATAATAGGGGTTTTATGCACATGTTTAATGATATTGATGATGATATGTGCTTGACATTGCTATGATCCCTGTGACTTATGAGTCCATGGAGGGCGTAGTTGTTGATGTGCATGATCATGCCCGACAAACAGTAACCATGTTGAACAGGTACACATGGGGAGATGATCAGTTCGGACCTCCATGGGGTTGAAGAGCCCAATAGATGGATACTGAGACCCTAGCTGGGGGCATAGACAGGACATAGGGGTTTGCACCAGAGAGAAGAAGGACTTCTTGCAGAGGCACCCCGACAGAGCTTGACCTAGGGGGATTGTACCCTTTTCAGTGGAACGTTGGCTTAGGACGTCACCCAGGAGGTTCATGACGTCATCCTTTCTTCATGAGCGTTTTGGCAGATGGACATGGCAGTTTGGCACGTGTGGTAGCTTGGAGAAGCCCAAGGAGGGCTAACGTTTTACTTCAGGAGGTTGTATTTGCCCTCAAAGGGGCTAACATCACCCTAGAAAGGGGGATGACGTCCTTCTATTGCTTGATTAGGGTTTTAATGTAAACATTTAATATAAAACAATATGATTTTAGTATTTTGGCCTTGTCGGCCTTTTTATGACCTAAAAAGTGAAATTAGGTCATTGTACTGTATAAATTGAGGGGTTTTACCTTCATTTTTTCATCATCTCTCACTCACCACTTGGCGAGGTCTGAAATTTGCGCCCTCCTTAGGGTCATTGGCTGAAATTGTGAGGCACACTTGTTGAAGGAAGACTTTCTTGGCATATTTTGGCATTTCTCTTGGTGGAAGGTATTACAACTAGGGTTTTGCTATTGATTTATTGGTTAAATGTAAGTGAATTTCTGCAAAGCATCTTGATTGAATGGTTGTAGTGTTGTTTTCTATCATTTATTATTATAATTTGTTGAATCAAACCCTAGGTGACAAGCACACATTGAAGGTCCTTGTTTCATGTCCCTACTAAGGTTTTAAGCCATTTTATTTGTTGAAGTGAGATAGAGCCTTGCCTTAGCAACACTCTATTCTTTCTTTCTAGCCTTTTGATTTGTTGAAGAGGATAGAGCCTTGCCATAGCAACACTCCATCCATCTTCTCCCCGCTAGCCGATTTTATTATTTGTTGAGCTAAGAAGGAGAAAACACACCAAGCCCTAGTTCCCCTACACCTTGGTGAGTCGATTTTCCCTAGGGTTTCATTAGTGAAGCCTTGCTCTAGCAAACATCACTCTCAAACCCTCTTGTCTTAGATCAATCATCATTGAGCTTGCCATTGTTGTCATTAAGTTAAGGAAGGAGGAGAGAGCACTAAGGCCTTGCCATAACAACACCAAAGTGAGCCTCTCCCCTAGGGTTTCATCCTTGAGACCTTTCCATAGCAACACCTTAAGGTTTAACTCTCTTGTCCTTAGTTTTACCATTATCACTTGATCCTTCAGCCTTTGCATCCTCCTTTTGACTACATATACCCTGGGAACGCACCGATCTAAGGCCACATGTGTTGAGTAACTTGATCTCACGAACTTCCAATGCCTTTGAACAAACCCTAACCATACTAACCCTAGCCTAGACTAACTATGCTAACCCTAGTGCTGCCGTCATCTTTCTTGGGCTATAAATACCTTTGTGCAAAATCTATTTGTCTTTAAGCAATTGAATGGTTAGCTAAGGCCTTGTTTCTAAAGTGTTGATATTGTTACATTGAATGCCATTAGCATTTATTGTGAAGTAATATTGTAATCATTGTTATTTTACAACTTTGATTTGCTTCATCAACAATATTGTTGATCAATTGCTTATTATCAGAGAGTCATTTGATTATATGAAGTACTACCCAACAAGCAAGCTTGCACACGTAGTTTCATTGTTGCTTTTTTCTCGGGCAGGGATACTTCTTGGTTGTACTTCAGTGATCTTTATTGGCCATAGGCCAGACTTTCTGATCAAGTGGTGACTTTTGAGGGATAAATTATCCTTTATCTCTTAAACCTTTTTCCTTCTCAAAACCCCAGGTCACCAGGGATGTCTTCCCTGGGCCTTACCTCCCTAAATAGAAAAAACCTTCCCATCGAGGTGACAGTGGGTGGGATTGGTTCAGTTACGCTAGTTCGATCTCTTTTTATCCATCTATTATCCTAACTACAAACTGTGTGATAACATTTTGGCGCCGCTGCCGGGGAACACTGAGTCGATTCTCCTCAAGACGACACTTTTCGGTAAGCGTTGCCTCAAAAGCCTTTATCTTATAAGCTTACCTGGCGACTCCACTTAGGGTGATTCCCTTATTTCTTTGATAATTTCAAGAAAATTATCTGGCGACTCCACTGATGAAGAAGCCAAATATGACTTCACAATGGGATCTGAGAAACTACAAGCCTTTACACATGAGTAAAATCTTAGGATACCCTAGACAAATGCCCCCGAAATATGAAAATGGCTCCTAGATTCACTGGTAGTGACGGGGAAAGACTTGACTATCACATAAGTAATTTTTGGGCTTTCTTTCAGCTCCACCCTATCAGTGATGATGCTGAAGACTTGGTAATGAAACTCTTCTCTACCACTCTGCATGGAAATGCTAGAAGATGGTATGATAATCTTCCAGCGGCTAGCATCACATCTATGGACCAATTAGAAGAAACCTTTCTCATGAGTTGGGGCATGAAATTGGAAGACATCCAATTATTACTTAAAGGACTCGAATACATAAGACAAACATAGGATGATACTGTCAGGGCTTTCGATGCAAGGTTTCAGATGTTGCTATTACAGATTCCTAGAAGCCATTGTCTTGAAGACAAGTACCTCATGTATCTCTATACCAATGCATTTTTGAGACATTTAAGCTTCGTCCTCAACAAAAAGCATCCAAAAACACTCGAAGAAGCGTATAACATGGCTATAAAAATTGAGGCAAATATCTCCTTGTTTAGGGAAGGACATTCCTTTACCCCAGATGTCTTTACTTTTGAGAGATTACTTTCCCTTAAGATCTTTACTGAAAATTCACAAGCAAGAAGGGAACAAGTTATCAATAAGCAAAATGAAGATACAACTAAGGAACTGAAACCCAAGCAAAATGATGAAGTATCAACCTGCGCTCCTCCCTCTGATGAAGCCGTCCACGAACCATTTCCTCTTGCACAACAAAGGGACGATGAGTTTAGTTTCTTTCTTTTTCAAGATTTCGATCACACCTTGTTCCATGATTCAGAAAATAAAGGAGAAATGGAAGTCTTGAACGAAATGGATATTCCTTGCTGTACTTTTGAAGACGAAGGGGCACTTCATGAGGATAAAACAATGATGCATGTTGAAGACACCCAATTCTTCAAAGCTCCTGCACAAAAAGAAACAATAAGTTACCCTCCTCCCCATGATTTTTGGGATGCTTTACTTTCTGATGAGGGAGATAAGGAGGAGATAAATGGGTCCTCGAATATTTCAAATCCTGCATGTTATGATAAAGATAGTGACATAGTTGATAACATTGATGAGTTCATACATGTTGGGAGACGTAGGTGGGATATAGTTGGTTATGATATGGATCCCATCTATGACATTGAGAGTCATTTCCAAGTGTTTCCTTTGTAATTATCACAACAGATTATTCTTGACCAGTGGCAACAAGGAGATGAGATTTTTACCCATACTTTTCAAAAACCCAAGGATGACCTAGTACCTTGTTTTCCGGATGATTTTCAGTCTTACCCTGAGGGTTTTGATGAGTACTCCCCTGAGCACTTGGATTCACTCTATGAAGATGATTATCAAACCCTGTTGTGCTCAAGGCGTGATAGGATTAAGGACCTTCTTTGCTCAAAGAAGGATCCTTGTGACAACTCTCCCCAGCCACCTCCGATTGCTTTACTCTCTCATGTCTCTAGAGGTGTAGTTTGGGATTATGTCTTTGATGTTGGGTTTCCTCCGGGGCAAACCCTAGAGTCCAAGGGTTGGTTGAATACTACAAGTTTAAGTCTGTCATCTCAGTGTTTCAACTTTCCCTTAAGAATTTGCCAGTCATCTACTAAATCTTTGTCAATCCCTTCCCAAGCTTCAGAATGTGAGGATGTCCTAGGTTTCCATTTTGCAGATCTTTTGAGTCATTGTTTTGAACCTTGGACCCTTCATGACCCCTTCTTGAAGTGGATTGAGTACTTTCCTTAGAGATTGACTTGGCATGATTTTATCCCTCCCACCCGCCTCCATGAGTTAGGCCTTGTGATTCTCAATGACATGATATATCCTTTAACCCATGTTATTTTTGTGCTTGATTTATCACTATTTTGGTTTATGATGAAGCACAAAGGCAGGTAATGTGGGATGTTGTTGGATTGGTTTCATTGGTCGTTTGACTACACCGAACATCGAGCCAACATGTAAGTGCAGGTAAGTAGGTAGGCATTTTTGCATTCATTGTACTATACCATTTTCATTGCATGTTAGAGTAGTTTGCTTTTACAATTCACACTTATGATTGCTTTATTTCAGTGTTATATATATATATATATATATATATATATATATATATATGTTGGGGTGGGATCACCACCCCAATCAGTTACTAATAGTTGCTATTGAGATCAAACATGTAAACAGGGTATGCCAGAGATGTTGAGGTTCTCATGCGCTCTATGGTGAGCACATGTCCCCGAGTTGGAGCCATATGTTATCTCCAGTTTTAGGGATAGCTAGGAGATTATGTCTCGAGGCCCGTAGGTCCTAGACATGGAGTACCGAGAGCCAGATCGACTTAGGCATGGCCCTGGAGGGCCCACCTTTTCTCCTTTTCAACGCCTCTACTTTGTCAGCAGCAACAAAATCCATCACCATCGGCTTGGTTTTGTGTCAGAGATGGTTCTTGCTCCATGAGGTAATGAGTCCGGGTATCATGGTATGTGTCACTCTGATCCTCAAAACCTTTGAATATGTGCATTTAATTCCTTTTATTTCTAACGAATGCTTGGATCTTATACTTGTCCACTTGACCATGTCTTGGGGGAATGACAAGATGCCCTAGCAAGCTTGTGCCCATAGGTTTTGGTTTTCCACTGGGGGGATTTCTGAAAAGCCATCGTCCACTCCTTTCATATTACCACTTTTTCATCTTGTTTCCCGTTCATTTACCCCATTTCATTTGTCCAGGCATTGGGTTGACCAATCATTTGAGGGTTGCACCTTACCTTGTGGGAAGAAGGGGATAAAGGCCCAGAAGGTAAAAGCAAGCTGACAAAAGATACAAGCCTAAAAATAAAATCTCGAGATGCTTCGCCCAGGGATCCCCGATAAAGTAGTAAAAGGCTTCTCAACAAGAAACAAGGGGCAACCATAAAAATAATAAAACAAGACTAAGTCGGAGGATAGGGGGTCTCATCACGAGCCAGCCTATTAGGTCCATGGGTACCTAGCAGTATGACACTACTAGCAGTTGGTTACCACGCCAGGGCAGTGTCCCTTGATTAATTTCTTGAAGAAAAAACAATAAGAATAAAGAATAAAATGCATGAATGGACTTGAAAACAATTGCATCCAGGACATGTGCAACTCGCCTTCTACAAAGGCACCCACAGGTAAAGCTTTGCATTCCCCTAATTTCACTGCTCCCATTGTCAGGACATCCCTTATCCACATCACCCACTTACATGGCTTAGATTTAGTCTTTTCTGGGAGCTTTCCTTTTCCAGTGGACACTAGCCCAATAGGACGCCCTGTCACTTTCTCCAGACTTGTATTACAGGCTTGTATAATGTCTTTGAGCTTTTAACTGGGGTAATAGGGGTTTTATGCACATGTTTAATAATATTGATGATGAGATGTGATTGACATTGCTATGATCCCTGTGACTTATGAGCCCATGGAGGGCGTAGTTGTTGATGTGCATGATCATGCCCGATGGACATGGACCATGTTGGACAGGTACACATGGGAATATGATCAGTTTGGATCTCCATGGGGCTGAAGAGCCCACCAGATGGATGCTGAGACCCCAGCAGGGGGCACAAAGAGGACATAGGGGTTTTCACCAGAGAGAAGGACTTCTTGCAGAGGCACACTGACAGAGCTTGACCTAGGGGGATTGTACCCTTTTTAGTGGAACATTGGCCTTGGAAGGCCTAGGACGTCACCCAGGAAGTTCATGATGTCATCCTTGCTTCATGGACGTTTTGGCAGATGGACATGGCAGTTTGGCACGTGTGGTAGCTTGGAGAAGCCCAAGGAGGGCTAACGTTTTGTTTCAAAAGGCTGCATTTTCCCTCAAAGGGGCCAACATCACCCTAGAAAGGGGGATGTTGTCCTTCTATTTCTTGATTAGGGTTTTAATTTAAACATTTAATGTAAAACAATATGATTTTAGTATTTTGGCATTGTCGACCTTTTTATGACCTAAAAAGTAAAATTAGGTCATTGTACTGTATAAATTGAGGGTTTTTACCTTCGTTTTTTCATCATCTCTCACTCACCACTTGGTGAGGTATGAAATTTGTGCCCTCCTTAGGGTTATCGGCTGAAATTGCGAGACACACTTGTTGAAGGAAGACTTTCTTGGCATATTTTGGCATTTCTCTTGGTGGAAGGTATTACAACTAGGGTTTTGCTATTGATTTCTTGGTTAAATGTAAGTGAATTTCTGCAAAACTTCTTGATTGAATGATTGCAGTGTTATTTTCTTGCATTTATTATTATAATTTGTTGAATCAAACCATAGGTGACAAGCACACATTGAAGGTCCTTGTCTCATGTCCCTACCAAGGTTTTAAGCCATTTTATTTGTTGAAGTGAGATAGAGCCTTGCCTTAGCAACACTCTATTCTTTCTTTCTAGCCTTTTGATTTGTTGAAGAGGATAGAGCCTTGCCATAGAAACACTCCATCCATCTTCTTCCTACTAGCCGTTTTTATTATTTGTTAAGCTAAGAAGGAGAAAATGCACCAAGGCCTAGTTCCCCTACACCTTGGTGAGTTGATTTTCCCCAGGGTTTGATTAGTGAAGCCTTGCTCTAGCAACATGTCACTCTCAAACCCTCTTGTCTTAGATCAATCATCATTGAGCTAGTCGTTGTTTCCATTAAGGTAAGGAAGTAGGAGAGAGCACTGAGGCCTTGCCATAGCAACACCAAAGTGAGCCTCTCTCCCCTAGGGTTTCATCCTTGAAGCCTTGCCATGGCAACACCTTAAGGTTTAACTCTCTTGTCCTTAGTTTTACGATTATCACTTGATCCTTCAGCCTTTGCACCCTCCTTTTGAATCCATATACCCAGGGAACACACTGATCTAAGGCCACATGTGTTGAGTAACTTGATCTCACAAACTTCCAATACCTTTGAACAAGCCCTAACCATATTAACCCTAGCCTAGACCAACTCTGCTAACCCTAGTGCTGCTGTCATATTTCTTGGGCTATAAACACCTTTGTGCAACATCTATTTGTCTTTAAGTAATTGAATGGTTAACTAAGGTGTTGTTTCTAAAGTGTTGATATTGTTACATTGAATGCCATTAGCATTTATTTTGAAGTAATATTGTAATCATTGCTATTGTACAACTTTGATTTGCTTCATCAACAATATTGTTTATCAATTCCTTATTATCAGAAAGTAATTTGATTATATGAAGTACTAACCAACAAACAATCTTGCACACATAGTTTCATTATTGCTTTGTTCTTGGGCAGGGATACTTCTTGGTTGGTACTTCGGTTATCTTTATTGGCCATAGGCCGAACTTTCTGATCAGGTGGTGACTTGTGAGGGGAAAATTATCCTTTAGCTCTTAAACATTTTACCTTCTCAAAACCCCAGGTCACCGGGGACGTCTCCCCTGGGCCTTACCTCCCTAAATAGAAAAAATCTTCCCATCGAGGTGACAGTGGGTGGCATTGGTTCAATTACACCAGTTTGATCTCTTTTTATCCATCTATTATCCTAACTACAGATTGTGCGATAACAAATTCCACTTGAAAAAACAACCAAATATACATGTGATGGTGATCTCTTATAAAACCCAAGGTGGGCATTCCCATGTTCATGAAATTGTCAAGTACATTACAATAGAAGACATGGTCATTTTTGGTCATGTTTGAACATCATGATCCACTTGTACGAGGATAACAGTGGAAATGATTGGAGCATAGTGTTGTAACTCAAAATTCTTTGCGTGGAAACATTTGTTGTCCATGGGTGAAAGTAACAACAAAGTACTACTCAATGGGAGGGGCCCTGGAAGCTACAAGGAGCCATGTGAAGAGGGCTCTCGTTTGAGGGCATTGATAGCCATACAAGCCTAGGGGTCTTCAGTTGGAATTGGAATATTGCAACCATCACAATGTATGATTCACCTTGATGTAATAATGTTCTGATGTCGAACATCAAGGAGCCCACTGAATCTGAGAGCAATAATGACTCTCTCTATTCAGTCCAGGGTTCACTAGTAGTGATGGAAATGAGAACCAAGGTACAAACACTCCCATAATAACATGAGTTGATGTTGATGAGTGTAATATCCCTAACGCTGAACCCAATTGTAAATATAAATGCAAATGTACTTAAGCTGGTGAATTGTTTGATATCATTTTGTATGCACATTTCATGGCATAGTGCGTGCTTGTACTACACAGTAAAATGATGAAGTGTGCACATTCCTGGATACCGCACACAACAACTTAAGTGCACACAATTTTGAGGCTATGGAGCCTTTTGTGTATATGCTGTGTTTTATAGGCTGGTGAGCCAATTATTATAAGCTAGGATGCTTATGTTTTGATTAGGCCGGAGAGCCTAGATGTTAAAGGCCAGTGCACCTATTTTTGTATGTCTCATAATTAATATAAAAATACATTACTGCGTGCAGACCGACCACGATAAAAGAGATGGGGGACTAATATCCATTGGTAGGAAAAGGGAGGGCCTAAAAGTTAAGGAAAAGGGGTAAGCTAGGGAGCTTAAGCCAAAAATGAATATTATATTAATATTTCTTAAATCATAAAGTATGGATAATTATTTTATCCTAAGTTCTAAATTTGGGGACAAGTGGGGCCAAAGTAGCTCCCAACATGACAAGTGTCAACTTGGGGACATGCATACATATTGTTGGGACTTAGTTCATTTTCTCATCTTTTTCCATCATTCAACCATGATTCCATGATCATTCAGACAACCATTGAGTTATCCTCCGTACCTTACTGTCACTATACCTGAACTGGGAGCCATAGCCATATCTATTTGGAGTAGCTGGTTAGCTTGGGAGCTGGACTGAAGAAGCGGGTTGTCAGGCCCGTGGGATATTGAAGAGGTGGGTGGTGAGGCCCGTGAACAATTCTCTGGGTGAGAGAATTGTTGGGAATTTATTTCTTGAAGGTGCTAAACTGCAGCTACAGTGCTCTGAGACTTCCTTTCTGGCCTGTTGTTGAAGCCCGGAAAAGAAGTGGGCTAGTCGAAGGATTGTTGAGCAGAGAAGGGGCACACTTCTTGGGTGGGACAAGCATGTGGGGAATGAAGGACTGTAGGGTGTTAGTTTGAGTTGATACTTGAGACGAAGTCTTCCCTGTTGTCTATGAGCCTTTAGCCTGGTTAGAAATCCCTTTACCGGGTGGAGTTTAGTCCCAACTTGAGGGTGACTCACTATTGAGAGTGATGAACAGTGTGGTCTAAGGCTCAGAGGTTCGTGGAAGGTTTGCACACAGTTGGTGACATTCTTACTAAGATAAGTGTCAATTGTGTGATAAATTTACATGTTGCATTATTATTTACGTGTGTATTTTTATGGATTTATCCTATGTAGTCATGACTGTAGTGTCCCCAAGGTCGAGCCCCGATGTAAGCTATGATCTGAAAGAGATTGTAAATATGTGTTATATGCTGGTGAGCCAAGTTTTGTATAAGTTGGAAGGCTTATGTATTTGTCAGGCCAGGAAGCCTAAGTGTATGAAGGCCAGGGGCCTGCTGTTGTACTGTATGTATGCAGAATGATTAATAAAATATAAACACCGCCAGGTGCAGACTGACCACGATGAATGAGTGAAGGGGGACTGAGCGTCCACAGAGTGGGCAAGGAACTAGGGGCTGGAAGGTGGGAAAGGGGCTGAGTGATGAGCCTAGGGGCTTAAGCCTGGGAAATAATATTTTAATATCATTTCCAAAAAGAGCCATGTGCATATTATTTTATCCTAAGTTCCTGGCAAAGGAGGGAATGTGCAAAGGGGATGCACGTTGTGGAATGCATGCAGTTCCCAGGGTGACAAGTGTCAACCCTGGTGCATGCAAATATAAGCACCGGGCTGAACCGTGGGAAGGGACGACTTCTCCATTCTGACCCGAACCTTTGAGCGGGGAACTAGTACGACCTCTGCCAGAATACCCTGGTTCATCTCTGAAAGCCGTAGAGCCTGTTTTTGTCCTGAAGAATCTGTGTACACCCCCGTCCAATGAGCGTGGAGTCTGGGTCTGTCTCTGAGAAATCCCGTGTGCGCATTCCCTAAACAGGAAGCCTGTGTTGGACTCGAGTGGAAGGATCCTTGGTTGTTCGGGAAAAGCTGAGTTAGCCTGTGCGTGGAGCCTCTGTTCCGAAATCATGTCCGTGAGATCATCCGGTGACTGCTGAACCG
>ML777459.1:114492-282269 GCA_009831015.1 Picea engelmannii | reverse complement strand
CGAATTAAGAACAGACCACAATGGTCTGAAGTATTTATTTGATCAGCCAACCCTAAATGCCAGGCAAATTAGATGGCTGGAATTTCTGTGCGAATATGACTTTGATATCAGGCATATCAAAGGGAAAGACAATAAGGTGGCTGCTGCACTCAGCAGAAAAGTGCATGAATTACATGCTACAACCATTAGCATGTACATAACTGAGTTGAAAGACATAATTGTGGAGACTGCAAGTGCTGATTTGCAGTACAAAAGATTTGTAGCAAAGCTACAACAACGTGAGAGACCACAGACCGAGGAAGGTTATACCTTAGGAACCGATGGTTTACTTCTGTATAAAAACAGAGTGTATGTACCCAATGACCAAGAGTTGAAGCTGACAATTCTAAAAGAAATGCATAATGTGACTTATGCTAGTCATCCAGGATATCAGAAGACTGTGGCAGCAGTCAAAAGCCATTATTTTTTTCCAGGTATGAAGAAAGAAATTGTTGAATACATCGCTAGATGTATGGAATGCCAGAAGGTCAAGGCTAAGCACAGACACCCAGCAGGGTTGTTGCAGCCTTTACCTATTCCTGAGTGGAAATGGGATGTGGTAACAATGGATTTTATCACAGGATTGCCCAAAACAAGCAAGCAACATGATTCAATCACGGTGGTGGTGGACAAGCTTACTAAAGATGCCCATTTTATTCCACTGAAAATCACCCACAGAGCAGCAGATGTTGCTGATATCTTTTTAAAAGAAGTTACACGCTTGCATGGAATTCCTAAGACAATTGTGTCTGATAGGGACCCGAAATTCACTTCGAATTTCTGGAGAGGACTGTTCAAGGGATTCAGAACGAATCTGAACTTCAGTACAACATATCATCCCGAGTTTGATGGACAGACAGAGAGAGTAAATAGAGTAATAGAAGACATGCTAAGAATGTGTGTGATGGATAAACCATCAAGGTGGGAAGACTACCTGCATTTGGTAGAATTCACTTACAATAATGGGTACCATGCATCATGGAAGATGAGCCCATTCGAAGCACTTTATGGAAGAAAGTGCAACACTCCAGTGAGCTGGGATAATCCAGCTGACAGAACAGTAGTTGGACCTGAACTACTCAAAGAAATGGAGGATCAAATGATAAAAATCAAACAGAATCTGAAAGTTGCCCAGGATAGGCAGAAAAGTTACGCTGATAATAACAGAACCCATAGATAATTTAAAGTGGGTGACCATGTTTTCCTGAAAGTGAAAACTAACAGGAGTTCCCTGAAGTTGGGAAGTTGCGCCAAGTTGACAACAAGATTTTGTGGGCCATTTGAGATCCTGGAAAGGATTGGGCCGGTTGCATACATGCTTGCATTATCTGCATCTATGAATGTACATAATGTATTTCATGTTTCACTGCTTAAGAAATATGTACCTGATACTAATCATGTTATCGATTGGACTGTGATCCAGGTGGAACCAGAAGGTGTCCTGCAAGTGCATCCTGTATGCATATTGGACAGGAAAAACAAACAGCTCCGGAATCGAGCTATAGGGCTTGTAAAGGTCCAGTGGACCTAGTATGGTCCTGAGGACGCGACATGGGAGCATGAAGAAGTAATGCGGGCAGAGTACCCGTATCTTTTTGAAAATTTTGAAGGACACACAGAGGCAGTGTAAGTTGCACTGAGGACAGTGCAAAAATAAGGGGAGGGGGATTGTAGTGTCCCCAAGGCCGAGCCCCGATATAAGCTATGATCTGAAAGAGATTGTAAATATGTGTTATAGGCTGGTGAGCTAATTTTTGTATAAGCTGGAAGGTTTATGTGTTTGTCAGGCCAGGAAGCCTAAGTGTATGAAGGCCAGGGGCCTGCTGTTGTACTGTATGTATGCATAATGATTAATAAAATATAAACACCGCCAGGTGCAGACCGACCACGACGAATGAGTGAAGGGGGACTGGGCGTCCAAAGAGTGGGCAAGGAACTAGGGGCTAGAAGGTGGGAAAAGGGGTTGAGTGATGAGCCTAGGGGCTTAAGCCTGAGAAATAATATTTTAATATTATTTCCAAAAAGAGCCATGTGCATATTATTTTATCCTAAGTTCCTGGCAAGGGAGGGAACGTGCAAAGGGGATGCATGCTGTGGAACACATGCAGTTCCCAGGGTGACAAGTGTCAACCCTGGTGCATGCAAATATAAGCGTCGGGCTGAACCGTGGGAGGGGACGACTTCTCCATTCTGACCCAAACCTCTGAGCGGGGAACCGGTACGACCTCTGCCAAAATACCCTGGTTCATCTTTGAAAGCCGTAGGGCCTGTGTTTGTCCTGAAGAATCCGTGTACACCCCCGTCCAGTGAGCGTGGAGTCTGGGTCTGTCTCTGAGAAATCCCATGTGTGCATTCCCTAAACAAGAAACCTGTGTTGGACTCAAGTGGAAGGATCCTTGGTTGTTCGAGCAAAGTTGAGTTAGTCTGTGCGTGGAGCCTCTGTTTCGAAATCATGTCCGTGAGATCATCCGGTGACTGCTGAACCATTTTGGGAAGCCTTGGTCTGTGTTTTCCGTGGGTTGTTGTGACCACGCAGTATTGGACTGCGTAAGGCTTGTTGGCCTGTGAGCGACTCCTCCAGGTGAGAGAGTGCGCAGAGGGAGAAGAGAACTCCTGGAAGGACCCTGTAGCTGCCATAGAGCCCGGAGACTTTCGGTCCGGTTTGTTCCTGTAACCCAAGGTAAGGAAGACTGGCAGTCGAAGGACTGTCTAGGTGACAGAGAAGGTGCACTCTCCTGGGGTGGAACATGCATGTGGGGAATGAGGGTCTGTGGGCAGTGAGCGTGGGAGATTCCTGGGAGAGCTTTCTTCCTGGTGGTTGTGTATGACTGAATTCCCTGTAACCTCAGCCTGAGCCTAGGATTCCTTGCCTTGGGGTAGAGCTCGGTCCCAGCTCGGGGGTGACCCACTGTTGAGCTGATGAACAGTGTGGTCTAAGGCTGAGAGGTTCATGGGAGGTCTGCACTTGGTTGGTGAATTCTACAGCTGTTAAAAGATAAGTATCTGAATTATGTTTTATCACATTTGGCATGACTGTGCTGTATATATTATCATGTTTTCCGCTGTGTAAATGAATTACTGTTGAATGCTATGGTTTGTTAATGGTAACAGTAACTTATATATTTTACTCTGAGAATTAAGTGTGTTTAATTGTGTTAAATGCATGTGGTTATAATTCCTGTACGAATTATGTAAACATCCATGTATAGAATGGTAACTGAGAGGTTTGGAAACCTCGGTAGTAAAAAGGTACACTACATTGACTGTCTGTATATTTATGGGTATTTCTTGTATATGTTGCATGTATATGTTTACTGTTATTTCAGTGTGAATTTATGCATTTACATATGTATTTGGTTGTTTACATTTTATGTATATATATTTCCGCAAGAGCTCTGTGTGTATATATTTTAATTGCATGCAGTTCGAAAAATTTATGTGGCATAACTTGGTTGGATCCTGGGTATGTTACAGTGTTTTCCACGGAGAGAACAATAAGAGTTCTCTGGCGTAGCGTGCTTCGACATGGATGGCCGGGACGTTACAATATGGTATCAGAGCTTCAGTTTTCAACGCTGAGCCTGGATGGGCCAAGCAGGTGAGTTGAAGCAAAATGTCATAGAGGATTGATTTCGAAGTGGCCAAATTTCGAGTTACAGAGCGTCCATGGTAAAAAAGTAACAACAATTGTGCAGAATTGGGAAAAGCCCCAATTTATGTTGTTAAATTCATGGGAAAATTGAGAAATTCGGCCATGTGGTGAGATATTGTTGATTTAATATCTGTTTTAGCAAATTCAGATCTGGAATTGGTCGAATTTGAAGTCGCAGTGAAACCATGACAGTTGGAGCGAGTTTTATAATTAAAATTCTCAATTTGTGAATTGATTTTGGGAAAAATCCGTTCTAGAAATGTCAACCCACAACGATTTGTTGTTGCAGAGGTTAGGTGTTATCAGGGTGAAATTGAATGAATTTCGTGGTTGCTGAATGTCTATGTTGAAGTGGAGAAAAATTTGGGAAAAAACCCCAATTTCTATAGAGAAATTCACAAGGAATGCGCAGTTGGGTGCACTAAAAATGTATGTGGTGTAGTGAAAAACTTGTGATAGGTAAAAATTCAGCACTGTGCGGAAAATTGTTAGCGTGCGGGTGCGTGTGATACAAATTTGGTACCGCGCGGAAAAATGTTGGTGTGCGGGTGTGCACACTAAATTTTGGGCACCGTGCAGAAAAATGTTGGTGTCCGGGTGTGCACACTAAATTTTGGGAGCTGCGCAAAAAAATAATAATGGCGCGCGTGGTGTGCACAATGTTGGCAGAGCGCAGAGGTGTTTGGTTGGTGCACACGCAATGTGGGTATATGTTATCATGTGACAATATAGTTAATGGTGCACGGTGGGGGTGTACTAAAATTTGGCATGGTGCAACACGTAGAGTGAAATGCACGCGGAATATCAACGTGCGATATAAAAACTGCGCGCAACAGGTAATAGTGTAAGAACCAAAACTGCGCACGGTGGATATTGACGCGCGACACAAAAGTAGTGCGCACAAGTTATTGGCGCGACAGAGGAGTGGTACACGATGGTTTTAAAATGCGCGAAACACAATTTATCTTATGTTGTTGTTGCGCATGGTAACTATGGGTTACAGGTTGAAATTTGTGCGTGCAAAGTTGTTTGAAGGGTGAACAATAACGGAGAATCACTAATTTTCTACGACATTTTATATCATTTGAACGTCATATTTTTACAACACGTTTTTGAGGCCCTTCAAAGCATTTTTAGCTACTCAAAAACCACGAGCATAGAGCGTGCCAATGCACACTCTCTCTCTACAATTCAAATAAAAGAGCTTGGAGAGAGCTTTCTAATGGTGTAAACCGTTCGTCGAACGGAGCTTTTATGGGAAAGTTACAACACAAACAGTGAAAGGTAAATTTTAAGACCCATCTAACTTCAAAGAGTCATAACTTTCTACTCCAGAATCAGATTGAGGCGCAGGAGAAGTCAATGGAAAGATATTGAACCATATAAGACGTTCCCAGAGCTGAATTAAATTTCTGAGCATGTTAAAAATTTTTAAAATGGAAAATAAGGTACTTGTATCGTACCCGTTACAATATGGTAATTTGGCCTAGAACTTCAGCACGTTGTAACTAGTAGCCCATAACCCAGAATGAGGTGTAAATTGGAAAGAGTGTCCATAATATGTATATGAGGAAACCCAATTGAGATCCTACAAAACCTGCAATGGAGTAGGTGCAAAATTACATAATTATAGCGCAGAGTTGTGCTAAGTTGAAAAATGAACAGGAAAATTAATGGGCAATTTTCAAATAACCATAAATTTACGCTCAAGACTTGGAATTGAGCATGGGAGAAGGCATTGGAAAGGTGTTGGAAAGTGGAATCTAAATATCCACCCAGAAAATTGATCTGGGCATTCAAATTTCCAAGAAATCAGAAGAAAAAATTCTGATATATATTATGGAACCAGAATGGTTCATATTTTCATGAAATTGTTGAAGCAATTAGCCTGACAAAGTTTTGTTGGCTGCACATTTTGCAGAGTTAACAACAACTAGATCAGATAAAGATCAACATAGAGTCCAGAGGAATGGAAGAGGCATAAGAGACTTATATTCAGGAGGATGAGATTAGAGGGATGGATGTCCATTTGGGCATTGAAGGAACACACTTCAATGGACATGGAGAAGGAAGGAATGAAAACATGAATATGGAAGAGACCATTAAAAATTTACAGAAGGATGTCCAAAGTCATAAAGCTGATAATGGAAGACTTATGAGAGCCAAGGAGCAACAAGATGACTTCAACATGAAGTTATTGCAGAGTTTGAACATAATAGAAAATAAATTGGATAAGGAGAGTGGCTCAAGAAAATCTGGAAGTCACAGGGCTCCTGATGAGAAAAGAAGAACCATAAGTGTTAGCAGAGATCACCATCACTCTCCGAGGCATTCCAATAAGAGATCACACAACAACTCAAGTCCATCCCCTATCAGGAATCACAAGAGTTCTGGGGTGGATGAACTGTGAGGAGAAATGAACAAAATCAAACCTCCTACATTTGATGGTGAGCACAAGAAAAATGAAGATGCAGAGACATGGTTGTTGGGCATGAGAAAATATTTTCAATTGAATAATTATTCTTCTCATGCAGAAGGTAGAATTGCTATCTATCAACTCAAGGGAAAGACATCCATGTGGTGGGATCAGCTTGTGCAGGTGCAACACATCAAAGAGAGAAGTGCTACTTGGAGGGAATTCAAGAAGTATTTTGAGAATAAATACTTGACTAAGAGATACTATGGCAAGAAAATGAAAGAGTTCTTTGAACTCAAGCTTGGAAGTATGACAATAGATGAATATGAGAGAAGGTTTTTAGAAATGTTGAAGTATGTCTCTTTCATCAAGGATGAGACAGTTAAGATTCAAAGGTATTTGAGTGGATTTTCATCATTCATCAGTGACAAAATACAGTATGATGATCCCAAGACATTGGAGGAGACCATAAGGAGAGCTAAATGCCTATATGATCAATAGAAATCAAGGCCAACTTTCCAAAAATCTTTGGAAGACAAAAATAAATTCAAGATGGATCAAAGGAAGAAGGGGTCTAAGCCACCATTCTTCAGAAATAATCCTCAGGGACAACCAAATCCTAGAGAACCCAGAGCGATTGAGGTAGGAGGTCAAAGGCCAAGGCAACCACCTATGCAATGTTGGGGTTGTAAAGGGGATCATATGTTCAAAGATTGTCCTCACAGAAGTGAAAAAGTGAGCACTGTTCACAATGTACAGCAAGCTGAAACAGTGGAGGACATGGGCATAAATGTGCCAAGGATCTATGCAGCCCTAGACAACAAGAAATCAGAGTATCAATTACATATGATTGAAGTGGAAGGTATGATCAACAACCAAACCATTGCTATTTTAATTGATTTAGGAGCTAGTCATAGTTATATAGATCCTAAGATGGTGGAAAGTTTGCATTTGCCAAGAAGCAAGCATGGAAAATCTTGGTTGGTGCAGTTGGCTACCAGAGCCAAAAGAAAAGTTAATGAGATGGTTAAGTCATGTCTTATGGACATGAATGGACTGAACACCAAGGCAGATTTGAACATCTTTCCTTTAGGTTCCTATGATTGTCTAATTGGGATAGATTGGTTAGACCAACATCATGCCATTCTAGACTGTCATAACAAGGCAATTACTTGCTTGGATGATGAAGGGAACCTAAGGAAAGTGCAGGGAATTCCCAGGGTAGTAACCATCAGAGAAATTTCAGCATTGCACCTGAAGAAATGTTACAGAAAATGGTGTCAAATATTTGCAGTACATATGGAAGAGACACCTAAAGATAAGGTGTGAATTTTGAATATTATGCAGTACTGGAAGAGTTTGAAGATGTGTTCAGGGAGGTACCAGGACTACCCCCAAAGAGAGATATTGATTTCTCTATAAATTTAATGCCTGGAGTAGCTCTAGTGTCAAAGACTCCTTATAGAATGAGTACACCAGAGTTGAAGGAGTTGCAAATGTAGCGTGAATAACTTCTGAAGAAGGGGTATATACGCCCAAGTGTGTCACCTTGTGGTGCCCCAGTCTTGTTCGTGAAGAAGAAAGACAGGACATTAAGATTGTTCATTGATTTCAGACAATTGAATAAAGTGACTGTTAAGAACAAGTATCCTCTGTCAAGGATTGATGATCTTTTTGATCAATTGAAGGATGCTAAGATCTTTTCAAAGATAGATCTCAAGTCAGGATACCATCAGGTAAGGATTAAAGAGGAAGATATCAACAAGACCACCTTCAAGACAAGGTATGGTCATTATGAGTTCACAAGCAGTGCCATTTGGGTTGTCAAATGCACCAACTGTTTTCATGTGCTTAATGAGTGGTGTTTTTCAAGAATATTTAGACAAGTTTGTCATTGTCTTTTTGGATGACATTCTTATATACTCTAAGAAAGAAGAAGAGCATGAGCATCATTTGAGAATGGCGTTGCAAGTATTAAGGGAGCATCAGTTGTATGCCAAATTGAGCAAGTGTTCATTTTATCAGAAGCAAATTCATTATTTGGGGCATATCATTTCAAAGGATGGGACAACAGTGGATCCTTAGAAGATAGAAGCCATTAGAGAATGGTCAGTGCCAAAGAATGTGACATAGGTCAGATCATTCATGGGCCTTGCAGGATACTACAAGAGATTTATTGAAGGATTCTCAAAGATAGCACACCCAATCACTTCCTTACAAAAGAAGGGTGTGAAGTTTCAGTGGACATTGGATTTTGAAAAGAGTTTTCAACACTTGAAACAATTCTTAACAAGTGCTCCAATACTAAGGATGGCAGACCCAAATGAAGATTTCATTGTATGCACAAATGCATGTAAAGAGGGACTTGGTGGAGTCCTCAGTCAAAATGGGTTTGTTATATGGTATGAGTCAAGGAAGTTAAAGGAGCATGAAAGACACTATGTCACTCATGATTTGGAGTTGGTAGCCATAATGCATGCCTTGACGAAATGGGAGACACTACCTCATGGGGAAAAAGTTTGAGCTGAGAACAGACCATAATGGTCTGGAATATTTATTTGATCAATCAACTCTAAATGTTAGGCAAAACGAATGGTTAGAATTTTTAAGTGAATATGACTTTGATATAAAGCATATCAAGGGAAAAGAGAAAAAAATGGCTAATGAACTCAATAGAAGAGTGCATGAATAGCATGCTACAACCATTAGCATGTACCAATCAGATTTGAAAGACATAATTGCAGAGGCTGCCAAATTAGATTTGCAATATAAGGAATTAGTGGAAAAATTACAAGATATTTTGCAACAGAAAATTGAAGATTACAAGCTAGATAATGATGAAATTCTTATGTAAAGGGGCATAATTTATGTACCAAATTCTCAGGAACTGAAAAATATGATATTGAGAGAAATGCATAATGTACCTTATGTTGGGCACCCAGGATATCAGTAAACTATTGCAACTATCAAGAGCCAACATTATTGGCCAGGAATGAAGAAAGAAGTTGCCGATTTTATTGCCAAATGTTTGGAATGTCAAAAGGTAAAGGCTGAGCATAGACGCCCAGATGGATTGCTACAACCATTACCCATTTCTGAGTGGAAATGAGAAGTTGTAACCATGGATTTCATCACCAAACTTCCCAGAACAAACAAACAAACAACATGATTCTATCATGGTAGTGGTGGATAAGCTTACTAAAGATGCCCATTTTATTCCAATTAAGCTCACTCACAAGGAAACCAACATTGTTGATATTTATATGAGGGAAATTGATCGATTACATGGCATACCCAAGAAAATTGTGTCTGACAGAGATCCAAAATTTACCTCAAATTTTTGGAAATGATTATTTAATGGTTTGGAACAAATTTGAATTTTAACACAACTTATCATCTAGAATCAGATGGTCAAACAGAGAGGGTGAATCAAGTGATTGAAGATATGTTGAGGATGCATGTGATGGATAAACCATCAAAATGGGAAGACTACCTACACTTGGTATAATTTGCTTATAATAATGGGTACCAAGTATCTCTAAATATGAGCTCATTTGAGGCACTTTATGGCAGAAAGTGGGGATAACCCAGCAGATAGAGCCGTGGTTGGGCTAGATTTGCTCAAGGAAATGGAGGAGCAAATGATAAAAATAAAGCAAAATTTAAGGGTTGCCCAAGATAGGCAGGAAAACTATGTTGATAAAAGAATAACTCACAAGAAATTTAAAGTGGGTGACCATGTATTCTTGAAAGTGAAGGCCAACAGAAGTTCCCTGAAGTTGGGAAACTGTTCAAAGTTGACAGCTTGATATTGTGGGCCATTTGAAATCCTAGAGAGGATTGGTCTAGTTGCTTATATGATTGCATTGCCTGCATCTATGTCTGTTCATAATGTATTCCATGTATCATTGTTAAATAAATATATGCCTGATGCTAATCATGTTATTGATTGGAATGTGATTCAGGTGGAGCAAGAAGGTGTTTTCCAAGTGCATCCAATACACATTATGGACTGGAAAATCAAACAGCTCCAGAATCGAGACATAGGTCTTGTAAAGGTCCAATGGACTTGGTACGGTCCTAGGGATGCTACTTGGGAGCATGAGGATGCTATGCGAGCAAAATACCCACATCTTTTTGAAGATTTTTGAAAATTTTGTTGTATGAATGTACATGATGCACTGAAGATAGTGCATAAATAAGGGGAGGGGATTGTAATATCCCTAAGGCCGAACCCAATTGTAAATATAAATGCAAATGTACTTAAGTTGGTGAGTTGTTTGATATCATTTTGTATGCACATTTCATGGCATGGTGCGCGTTTGTACTGCGCAGTAAAATGATGAAGTGTGCACATTCTTGGATACCGCGTGTTGACACTCAGAATTGAAATGGGTTGCAACAAATCAATCACGAGGCAACCTTGAACCACTTTGGATTAGAAGCTTCCCTCTTCCAACCCGAGAGGGATCTCTCGAAAAATGTCACAAAATAAATTGAAGTAAACGTGAAAAAGATGGGCAGATTTATGGGTAAATGATGGTCTTGGGTTTTTAGAGTTTGGGGGTTAAACCAGGGAAATGGTCTATTGGGCATGGAGTCAAATGAAAACCGAAGAAATGAGACAATAGCAGAGATCATTTAACTTGCGGAAGGTGAGGCAAAGTAAGTCTATCTTTCAGCGCTTTGATAAATCATGATGCAGTAGCGGAAATAAAAAGGAAAGGCCGACGTAGCAAAGGATATATGCAGAACTCTGAAAATGCAGATTGGTCTTACACCGTTGATAGCTGGTGCAGAGGAAAGACAATAAACAATTACAGAAAACCCAAATCCATTCGTTATAGTAGTGGTCGTACTAAAGTATAACGAAGCACATCGGTTAGAAGAAAACAAAATGTAATGCAATCGTGATGGATTAAGGAAGACATAAAGAAATGATAACACATCAACTATGAGTAAGGAGCATATCAAATAAATTCCAAACAGATTTAACACAACCGAAGGAGAAGAAAACATGCTGAAATAAATCGACCGTGATGAATCTCATAGTCGCAAATAAAAATCGTCTTTATTACTCCATTAATGGCTTACAAAAAACTCAGTCATTACAATGAAACCCTCTTGACAGAGGTTTTCCCCCAGTGCCGCGCTCATGCGCCCCCCCCTTTCTCTGTTACATACATCTATCTTTTAAAAGAAAGATCTGAAACTCTTTGTGTTCCAGGAATCTGAAACGGCTTGTCTTTTGGACTCCGCGACTGCCAGATGTCCCGCCGTTACAAACATTGGTGTGCGCTGGAAAAAATGCATTAAGGTATAGAGGAAATGAATTTAATAGAAATCCCTAGAACACAATAGGAATGCAATTACAAATAAAGATTGTGTTTTACTTCTCTGATCTTTAGAGACAGGAATTTCGCTACCTAGTGGCCATGAATCAAAATTTGATTTAAAAGGATGTATCTCAAACTTTATCACCTCCAGCTGTTTGAATCCATAAGCCATGCCTCCTTCAAGGTTTGCAATACGACAAAAAATTATCAGTTTCCTGGCCTTGCAATTCTTTGAATTACACCGCACGACCTCTTAGGGCTGCATCAAGCTCGACAGTCTTGATAGCCGTTGTTCCAGCTTCATCCTGGCTAGTGTCTTTGCCAAGCCAGAAATGTATGTCATATCAATAACTTCTGCTCCTGACTGAACTTGTCCATTCTTGAGGAATTCCAACCATATTATGGCATCCCTCGATTTGTTGTATTAACAGAGGTCTAGAAGGAGCAGTGAAAACAATTTTTTTTCAGCAGGAAACCATCAAGAGTAATTATGCATCACCACAGCAGCAAAAAATGTCTTTCCCAGCCCAGTTGGCAAAAATAATGTTGTCTTCACAATTGAAAACTAGTAGTCATGAAGGGGAATGTTGACGGGATAAATCCGCGTTTTGGCTGCAACAAGATCAATGCCACTACTAACATTGTCAACGTTATACAACTCTTCATTATTATCGCATTTAGATGTCCTATGATGGTCGCGATACAGCGCTGCTCCAATGGTTGTCATCTCCACAATCCGTGATCCCCGAAGCGCTTCCAACTGCCGAAGCTAATGGACCTCTCCTTCATATCGTGACTGTACTCGTCATCCAAAGAAGAATCTGAAGACAAACTGAAGGCCTCGCTGTTGTGAGTGTTAACACATTTCTGCGTGGCTCCGTCTCCGTTAAAGTCCAGGTCTACTAGACTTTCAGTCACATTTGTTCGCGTCGTTATGCCAAAACCACTGTAGGCAGTGTCGATAATGGTTTCTCCATACAAATCCTCGAGCTGGCTAAAGAAACGGTAATGCTTTCCATCCTGCGATTTATTGAAGATCGAGTGTGGTTCCCTTCCATGCAAACATATATTAAATGACATAAGCGAGTTGTTGATTTTCAATTGATTGGCCAATTTAGGGTTTAACCATATTCAATTGGAGCTTTTGTAATGCGTCGTTCCAGCGTTTTATTGTTTGGATTTTCTCCCGACAATTCTCAAAACTCCTTTGGTAACCGTGTTTCGCGAGAGCCTGTGATGCTTCTTCCTGTAACGCATCCTTTCGACGACCCGACCGTCATTTTCCATTTTCCCGAGAATAGCATCATGCGTTCTGGCATAGCTGTCTCGAGCATCATGATAGAGAATATATCGCAACGGTTGAATTCCTTGGGGAGATTTGGCAGGCATGATATGCACCAATGCGACAGTTAACGCAACAAACCCAACGCCATAGGTTACAACCAACGAAAATCACCAATCACATCTGTGATTTTCTAGGGATACTAACACCTGTCGTTTAAATGCCCACCCATGTCCTGACATTTGGGAGGACTAGCTAGGTTTATATTTAAATATCCATTTGCTATTTCGGTTACACCTCCATCAATCTGCTCTTTTAAAATTTCGCATCTTCAGATACAACAGAGACACTACAATCTTCCGATTCAGCCGCAATCAATAAGGAACTCCTTCACCTTGCTGTTAGCCTTTTCTTCTTACTCAGATTCTTTAGTGTCCTGAACCACTTTAGTCATCAGGGCTTCTTCCAGATTTGAATCGATTATTTCCTTCATAGATCTGTTCTCAAGTAATGGCCTTGCCCATGTCGCCAGGCTCTCTTGGCAATTCAGAATTTTAGTATCAATCGCCTCTTTTTCAGTTATCAGTTCTAGAAGAACCACCCCGAATGAGAATACATCTGTCTTCTCATACAAGAAAAATTCTGGAGCCAGTTCCCTAAATGTTCTTACAACATCATTGTAGTCGTTGAGCCCAAAATCTGATAACTGAGGTTCAAAATCATTAAAAGAAGAATATTATAAGATTTCACATCCCCGTGAATGACAGGCCGATTACAACTATCATGCAAGTAATTTAATGCTTTGACCACTTCCATCGGTTTATCCTTTTCTGCATGAAGGTTCTCCCAAGGTTCCCCTTGAGGTCTCACAGCTTTGAAAACAACAGGACCCTTTTATGGTCCAAATAAAAAACTTCCAACGAGCTTTACACTCGTGTATACATGCATACGATGAGCCATGAGCTCCAACAATTGTGTCTGTGCAGTGAGCCTCTCTGGAGAGTCCTCCTTCGATTTCTTATACTTTTTCCACATGTAAATAAGATCTGCATCTCGTTGATTAATTTCCTTGGCTTCCGTCTTTTCTAAGAGCGGTGAGTTCTCAAGGACCAAACTAGCATTAGAATTGGCAGAGTCAAATCCCATATATAGATACAATTCCTCTTGGATGATATGTGGATTGTTATATTTACTCGACGGTGTGATCAACTTCGGTGGTGGTGGTGATTCAGCGAGGGCTACTGAAAGCACAGTGACATTAAAGAGACTGTAGGTCTCATAACGAACCGTGCAGCTTGACATTAAACCATGAAGGCCTTGACTTCCTGGATAATTTGACAAACTATGGTTGATCGTCTGTGACAAACATGTTGTGCAATCGTCACTAGATATATCTTTGGTGCACTCGGTCTGAGCATAAATATTCCTAGACAAGGAGTCTATAGTTGTACCGAAAGCACATCGCTTCATTGCAGATGTACCGAAAGCACATCGCTTCATTGCAGATGCCGCTTCACCTGACAATTTGGACCAGAGCTTGTTGACAACCGAGATAGACACAGAGGGGTTTGAAGCATTGGCCGTTACGTTAACATACACTCCATTATCTCCCATTTGTCCAATGAAATTATAGTTTTCATAACGCAAGAAGCAGAAATCAAACCAAACTCTAGCGCCAACGCCAGTCCCACAAAATGTTTAATGTTAGTCGTTACCAATTGTGAACAATTGTAGCATCGGTCCACTGTTGTGTCTCCCCTGCATTGGAGCAGGCCTGATATTTGGCCAGACACAGTTGTGTTGAACCCGGTTCGGGACGTGTGTTGAACAAGACTATTGAAGACCGTCTTCAGATTGCTCTCAAACTTACTGCCTTTTGTATACTGAGCACCGTAATTGCAAAGAGCTTGCTCTGCGTTGCACATATCTCCATGAAGAATAATGACCAAGGCCTGAACGACAGTTATGTAAAACAACCTGCCAAGGATCACGAGAGATCATGCAGAATCCCTTCCATGGTGGAATTTTATATTTGTTAGGATTGCCATGGCCTCTGGACAATAGAGACCCTGGAGTGTCGCATGGACATGAATGTTCCACAAAATTCTGTTATGCAGAGATATAGAAACGATATCATCTGATTAATCAATGAATAGATGTTCCAAGCATAACTTGAATATTCTAAATTCATTAACGTTCCAACTTGGAGAGAAAAGAAGTCAATTCAAGAGATGAACCCTGTTAACAAACCCTTGGGCGGCACAGTCGATTTTGATATCTGTTACAACACCGCGTGCAACAACTTAAGTGTGCGCGATTTTGAGGCCAGGAAGCCTTTTGTGTATATGATGTGTTTTATAGGCTGGTGAGCTAGTTATTATAAGCTAGGATGCTTATGTTTTGATTAGGCCGAAGAGCCTAGATGTTAAAGGCCAGTGCGCCTATTTTTGTATATGTATCATAATTAATATAAAAATATATCGTTGCGCACAGACCGACCACGATAAAAGAAATGGGGGACTAAACTCCACTGGTAGGGAAAGTGAGGGGCTTAAAAGTTAAGGAAAATGGGTAAGCTAGGGAGCTTAAGCCAAAAAGGAATATTATATTAATATTTCTTAAATCATGAAGTATGGATAATTATTTTATCCTAAGTTCTAAAGTTGGGGACAAGTGGGGCCAAAGTAGATCCCAACATGGTAAGTGTCAAGTTGGGGACATGCATACATATTTTTGGGACTTTAGTTCATTTTTCCATATTTTTCCATCATTCATCCATGACTCCATGATCATTCAGATAACCATTGAGTTATCCTCCGTACTATATTGTCACTGTACCTGAACTGGGAGCCATAGCCATATTTGTTTGGAGTAGCTGGTTAGCTTGGGAGCTGGACTAAAGAAGCGGGTTGTCAGGCCCATGGGATATTGAAGAGGCGGGTGGTCAAGCCCGTGATAAATTCTCTGGGTGAGAGAATTGTTGGGAATTGATTTCCTGAAGGTATTAAAATGCAACTACAATGCTCTGAGACTTCTTGTTCGACCTATTGTTGAAGCCCGGAAAAGAAGTGGGGCAACCAAATGACTGTTGAGAAGAGAAGGGGCACACTTCTTGGGTGGGATAGGCTTGTGTGGAATGAGGGACTGTAGGGTGTTAGTTTGAGTTGACACTTGAGACAAAGTATTTTCTGTTGTCTATGAGCCTTTAGCCTGGTTAGGAATCCCTTTATCGGGTGGAGTTTAGTCCCAAATTGGGGGTGGCTCACTGTTGAGAGTGATGAACAATGTGGTCTAAGACTGGGAGGTTCGTGGAAGGTCTGCACACAGTTGGTGGAATTCTTACCAAGATAAGTGTCAATTTTGTGATAAATTTACATGCTGCATTGTTATTTACATGTGTATGTTTATGGGTTTATCCTATGTGTGGTTATGACTGTCTGTATATTTATCAGTATTTCATGTATATGCTGCATGTATACATTTACTATTATTTCAGTGTGAATCCATGCATTTACATATGTATTTGGTTGTTTACGTTATATATATATATATATATATATATATATATATATATATATATATATATATATATTTCCGCAAGAGTTCTGTGTGTATATATTTTAATTGCATGTAGTTCGAAAAATTTATGTGGCATAGCTCAGTTGGATCCTGGGTATGTTACAGTATGTTCCATAGAGAGAACAATAAGAGTTCTTTGGCATAGTGTGGCCCGACATGGATGGCCGGGGATGTTACAATGAGAGTGAATATGTGAAAGCAAAGGATGGGAGGTCCCTCGGGATAAAAAAGGATAAATCAAGTAATCAATTGTAATGGATTAAGACTATGATAATGACACACGAGGTTTGGCCAATGATGATGAGACTAAAGAATCCCTTGGGCGGAGCATTAATGATAGCTACCAGACATAGTAGCAACAACCAATCAGACATAACATGCCATAATGTCGAGAAATGACTAGGTTATTGATCTACGCAACACTAGGACCAAGGATTGGTGAATATAATGGATAGATAGTTAATGAAGGCAACTTTAGGAATCACGACGATGGACACTAGGATATAGGAGGCGTTGTAGACAACTAGAATCATTATAGGCACGAATAACTTAGTGTAGATGCTCCAACCAATGGCGACAAGGACTGTCGCCAGGTTCAAGAGAGGCCATCGATCAAAAAATGGTATGACTGTTGATGTTTCCCTCATTTTGTTTTTTTGAAGTTTTTTGGTGTTTTGTTTGTTTTCTATTATTAATGAATAAAATAATATGTATATGTTATAATAAGGAGATGGGTGCCCCAAAAATGCAAACAAGCAACTTTGCCTTGGGTGGCTAAAGTGACAAGCGAACAAGCGTGGCCCCCCTAAGGTGGGTCTCCTTGGGAGGGTAAGTGAATGATGGAGTGGAACATAGATGATTTCTTGGTCGTAGATGAGATGAGAGATCGATGGAATGTGGTGAGGCATTTAGCAAAACCAACCATAAAAATGCAATCTGGAGGGAGTCTGAGGGTACGTGCCAACATAAATTATGAGAATGAAGTATAATGCATGTTCTATGAGATGAAAACTATACATACTCCCAATCTTAGGGGGAAAGAGTGGCATGGGTGCCAATATGCAATGGGGTGCTAAGACCAAGGCAACCCATGAAGGTGAAGTGCTCAGGTATGACAAAAACTGAATGCATGTGGAAAGTCTAGACAAAGTTGTATATTGAGTTGGGAGGGGGATCCCTAAAGGTATATCTGGAGGGGATTACATGGTGAATGGAACATATGTAGAGAGAGAGAGAGAGAGAGAGAGAGAGAGAGAGAGAGAGAGTATCTACATGCTAGTTTGAAGAAGTATATCCAAGGGGGAGGCAGTGGGGGAAAAATGGTGTCCCATAAAATAATTGCACACATGAAACAAAACACATAGTTTGAAAGTTCTCATGATAAGAAATCCAACAACACAAGCGATGTAAAAAATAAAGCTAGTGAGCTAGTGAGCGATGTAAAAAAAAGAGCTAGTGAGCTCACATACCTCATTGAAGAATTTGGTGGATGAAATGGCCTATGGGTGAAGGCTTTTGATGGCGACGAATGTAGTTGATTTTGTGAAAGGCAGTGAAACAAATATTTTGACGGTGCAATCAATGTAGAAAACAAAGCCTTTGAGCTCTCGAATAAGCCTTCAAAAGTTTGGGGAGGGAAATTTCAATGATGGCTTGAAATTTCAAAGGGTCAACCGTGATCCCCTATTGGAGGATAAGGGGTTTGTCATTGTGTTCCAGAATGGGAAATCACTCATCAGGCTGGAAGGATCTAGCACTGACATAACTCAGGTCATTAGGGTTAGAGAGGGAAATTTGTATAGGTTATAGGGTGAGCCTATTCGAGCTTTCATTCATAGCAGTGACAACTTGTGTGGTTTATGGCACAAGAGGATGGGGCACTTAGATCACAGAGCATTGCCAATTCTGAGGGAGATTGTCACTGGTCTTCTATATTTCAGTATTGAGCAGTAGGGGGTGTGCAAAGGATGTGTGCTTGGAAAGCATGCCGATGCTACTTTCCTAAGCAACGAGTCCAGGTGCAAGGATATTTTGGATCTGATTCATTCAGATGTATGTGGGATGATTTCAGTGGCTTCAGTGCAGGGAGGCATGTATTACGTGTCTTTCATTGATGAATACTGTAGGAGAACATGGATCTATTTCATGAAGACTAAGGATGAGGTCTTCAGTCAATTTTTGGAGTTCAAGACTCTTGTGTAGAACCAAACAGGAAAGAAGATCAAGGTTCTAAAACAATGGGGGTGAGTACACCTCTAATGACTTCAAGGATTGATGCAATGAGACAATGATTAAGAGGGAGTTGACAATCTCATACAACCCACAACATTATGGAGTTGCAGAGAGAAATAATTGGTCCATCGTAGGGGTGGCCAAGGATATGATTCATGACCAAGATCTGCCCATGTTTCTTTGGGAAGAGACATGTAATATTACAATCTACGTTCAGAACTTGAGTCCCCACAAGATATTGGGGGATAATAATATAGAAGAATCATTCATTGGGGTAAATCCAGAGATAGGGAATTTACACATCTCTGGTTTTCCAGTATACATCCATGAATTTGAGGAGAATAAGAAAAGAGGTATGTTTGTGGGATACGATGAGACTTCAGAGGCATATAATGTTTTCATTCCAAAATAGTGGAGGACTGTGGTGAGCTGAGAGGTGAGACCCAAGAAGGAATTTGCATTCAATAAGTTACATGAGACCCTAGGAGGAATTTGCATCCAAGAAGTCACATGAGACCCTACCAATGACATAGGACAAGGAGCAGGAAGCTCTGAAGGTTTAGTCTAGATCATTAGTAGCTTCTAGTGCAGGAAGTCAACCTTCTAGTGAGGAGGAGAGATAAGCTCGTTCTAGTTCTATCAGGATATCTCGATGGTTCATGTAGACATTGAGGGATGCTAAGGAACATGTTGAGGCTCCTAGGAGTACATTTAGGGAGATAATGCATCCGAATAAGTTTCTGAACTATATGGCACTATTGAGTTGCACTATTGATTATGAGGCTTCCAGTTTTGAGGAGGCAACAGACCAACAAGTTTGAAGGAGTTCCATGGTGAAGGATGATGGGTGGGACATAGTACCAAGATTGAAGGGAAAGCTAGTTTCAGGCGGCTCTTCAAAAAATTCCTTCCTTGCTAAGAGGGAGTGTTGATGTTTGAAGCATCAGACAAGAACTTCCGCACAAGCCTAGTGTTAGAGGTGTGGAAGTCGTCCAAAAAATGACCTTTCTTATATTTGTAATTCACTTTAATTAAAGATAATTATTAAGGTGAATAGACTTTTATATTGAGTTAATTAATTTCTAATAAAATGTAAAGTATTTACATTAGCGATTTAGATATAATCTTCACCATTGATTGGGATTTAATCTCAATCGTCAATCTCATAGAGAGATTATGGTTATGGAGATTTGGTCATCAACTCAAAGTTATAAAAGAAGGGCAAGGAAAAAGGGAGAGAAACAGAGAGAGACAGTAACTCAGTTGCACAGAGAGATAGAGAAGTTCCTCAACATGCATTACTTCACAAAGACAATTTGTCCTCAGGTGAAGAGAGTGGTCGAGAAGGAAAGGGAAACAAAAGCAACAACAATGGGGCCGTATGGCCGCATGGATGAACTAGGACGTTGCAACAAATATCTGTCTGTGTTTTCTCTTTTCCAGTGGGCCGATTTTCCTAGTATGGGAAGCCCTTCTAATTTTTAATTAAGTGAATGAAAAAAATGATTTGAAGGGAAACAAAAAGTTCTCTATGTGCTTGGGAATTTATTTTGCTTTTGTTGTTTAATTTCCAACCAATGTGTAATTATTCTATGGTATAGAATTCTTGTTTATAAATTAAACAAGTAATTTTTGCTTGAGATCATAAGGAAGTAATTTACCCAAGGATGAAATTTTGACAGTGTGAGCCTCTCTTATCAATTGTACTCATCCCTTTGGTATACAAAGCTTCCCCATCTTGTAGAATAATCAATCTTGGTGATGGTAATCAACATTTGTTCTTTTGGCCTTGTAGCCTTTGATGCATCTTGTTTAAGTCTCCATCTTCCACATACTCCTCTTTGTATGCTTCATGGATGAATGGCTCCCAAAGTTATAATTTTTGGTGTTGGTGGCCTAGATAGAAAATCAATCAACATGTTGGTTGTGCCCTTCTTATATTTAATCACTAAATGAAATCGTTGTAATCTAACAAATCATCCATCTGGGGAAAAGGGTATTGATTCTTTAGAGTGATCTTGTTTAGATATCTATAGTCAATGCACATTCTCCAAGCAATGCCCTTCTTTGACACCAAAATGGTTGGGGAACTACGTGGTGAGGAAATATATCTTATGAATCCTTGCTCCAACAATTGTTGCAACTAGTTCTTCACTTCATATTATATATATATATATATATATATATATATATATATATATATATATAGTCCTATATTTGGTAAAGGAGATTTTGGTAGTAATTGTATCATGTGCTCCACTTCCTTCTTGGGTGGCATTACTTTTATATCTTGGAATACTTCTCTATATGCCTACAAAATTTCTTCTAATTAGCGAATATATTCTTGTGTACATCCTTCAAAGGATGCCTTCACACCTGCATAATTTGTTTCTTTTTAGTTCTATCTAAAGAAAAGAAGTACACACTTATTAATTGCGTTGATCAATATTTTAGCTTGGTGTGCCTTCACCATAGAAATCTTAGACTTCCCCTTGTGTGCATTAATGATAAACAATTCATCATCATTGATTAGGGGGTACTGATTGGCCCTTCTCACAAATATTACACCCCTCATATACATATAGGATCTAGCAAACACTACACCACATGCATTAAGAGGTACTACATCAACTTCTATTTCATTAATAAAATTTTCACTGATAGAAAACCTAAGTTAATTGTGTTGCTTGGTAACTTTTAATTCTACACCCACATGTAGTCAACACATTAAAGAGTATGGATAAGGGTGATCATGCATTTCTAAACCGACCTTACCCACCAATTCCTTTATAATGAGGTTCACTTGTGAACTACAATTGGAGAAATCATCTACCTTATTATTCTTGATTTGAATCTTGATACAGAACAAATTTTCCATATCATTCTCCTACTTGTGATGGAGGCTACTCAAGTTCACCTATTTCTACATTGTTGTGCAAACAATATTTTCATCTATATTTGAACTACTTTATGTTTCCCTTACTGCTTTAATTGGAAGATTCTTCTTCTTGGATTGCTTCCACTTGCGACTTCTAGGATTCAACTCTGGATATAGTTCCAAATATTTTTCTTTGTATGACCATCAATCTTGCAATGGTCACAATGATTATTAGGGTCTTTGCACATGTGTGCTGATGTTTTCTTCTTATTTTTCCCTTTTCTTTCTTCTTCTCTCCCTTATTGAAAACTCCATGTTGGTCTCAATACTTTGAAGCTTTTGGTTGTCCCTTTTTCTTGTTAGATTCAATGTATTGGCCCTATCGACAAGCCTCATTAGTGATCTCGGGCTTGAATGCATAACTTGCCTCCTTATGTCAATTTGAATCCCACCCATGTTCTTTATGACCACATATGGATCATGGGGATTTTTTCCCAACTAAATGACTTACTTTTGAAAATATGTAGTCTACTCACATATACTCTATCCTTGCCTCTATTGGTAATAATTCCACCAAATCCTCTAGTCCTCTTCAAACCTTATAGGGTAAAATTGGGTCTTGAGGAGGTCTTTGAATACTTCCCACATAAGTATTGGTGGGTATCCCCCTAGCCTAAGGGACTCAATGTGGATTTCCTACCAAGTTTGTGCATGGGATTCTAGCTTCAGTCTAGAAAATCTATTTTGTGTTCCTCTCGTACATTATGTACACAAAAATAGACTTGCAATCACTACAATCAATGACACAACTCAAGTGCATCTACCTCACATCCACAACACTTGATGACTACCTTCACTTCCATTTTAAAATATGTGTTAATAAGATTGGCTATTGGAGTTCCCTTTTTCAAGCTTTGGCTTCTTCATTCCTTTCCTTGGCTCCTCATGATATTCTAGTTTCCCATGATATTTTGGTTTCTTCAAAAGGGATCGATTTTCTTTTCAAGAGAAACCATGCTTTCATAAATATTAGTTACTTGAGCTTACAACCTTGCAAAGCGTATTTCTCCTTCATCTACACACCCTTCTCATTTCTCTTCTTCCATTTATGAGGATTTATGTTGTTTCTTACCCTTCTTGTACCTCTCTTGGGATATGTAGGCTACAACTCTCCCATATATTTGGATTTCCAAAGTTGGTAACTACATATTGCATTAAAACCACAAACACCCAAATAAACTTGCTCTGGTACCAATACTATCTTTAAATTGCATAGGAATTCCAATAATCGGATCACCAAAAGAAATATAAACTTAAAATGACTATAATGAGCCTATGCTCTAGTCTTTTTGTATTTTTAATGCTTTAGTAGAAATAAAAACATGTCATTCAGAGGTTTAAATACTACGGCATATGAAATAGACTACAAATGAAAAACCACACAATTGAACAAAAATATTTACTCTGGAATCCCATACAGGAAAACCAACATTTAGTGAAACATTGTGTCTTTTGTCTTCTTATATTATGGAGATTACAACATAGATTACAACGTTATCCAAGCTTACTATAAAGTTGTGAGACACTATGGTACTCTACAATATGATTCCATCTCCCTTCGCTTTTATTATCTCCTCCACACCCATGCTCATACTATGGAACAATTGGCACGGGGTATTCACTTAGTGCACATGTAACATAGCGCTTTCATTCATGGGATATTAAAGAATACACCTAATTTCACTAGATTTTGGTAAATATCTCCCAAAATCCTTTTGTTGAACCCCCCTCCTAATACATATTTCCAATAAAAGAAAACCCTATTTTCACTAGATACCCCTTTTTATACCGCCCAATACCTATAAACGCCCCGTTGACACCCCACATCCCTCCCTTCATACCTACAATGTATTGAATTTATTTTTCACAATTAAAAAACCCCCTTTATGAATGAACATGATAAAATATTGGTCAACAAGGTGATGCCCCCGTGACAATTGGCGGCCACTGAAAAAGTGAACATTTTACCCTATTCTTCTATGTTTGTGATAGCAAGAATAAGAGATAGGTTTAGGGTTTTGAAACCTATTGAAGCATCCATGATGATTCTAAAAGTCTCTAGTCAATTCCCACACATTAATATCTCCCCATATTCAAATTATGGTGCACTGACATGGTCACTACTTGGACATATGAGGAATATTTGGATTGTTACCTTGCCATGGCCATAACTATTGCATACGAAATTTGTTTTAGGTGCATAGTAGCTTGTTGGAAGGATCTCAACGAGGAGAAATTTTTCCACCTTCGAAGAAGGAATCCTATGATAACCCTCATCCCTAAATAGGTCCAAAATATGTTGGTTAGGGCCCCAAAAAATACGTCGAAAGTTGATGACCCAAATTTGACAAAATCAACACCATCTCTGAAACATCCCAAATTCTAATCTCCCCAATCCATAACATAAATATATTCATATGGAACCTATGTAGATCCATTCTGGATCACTCATGACTTTAGGGGCATGACTTCTCCATTTTACACACCTAAATACAACAATCTTTAATTATTAACAGTTTCCTCCAAGAGTGAAAATCAACATTGTTGGAAAACATGTTCGATGGATTGTGTTATTTAGTTTATCAATTTGAGAATATATATATATATATATATATATATTACTTAATCATTAATTTTGGTAATGTTTTTTTTTTCTTTTTTTCTTTTTATGTGATGTATTGAAGGAGAACATGAAAGCAAGATATCAATTATCAATTTGTAATGAATTAGTGTGAAGTGAAAAATTTATTTCAAGTAGTCATTTTTGCTTGCCATGACCAAATAAGTTTTTTTTTTTCACAAGCGTACTTTTCATGTAATGATTCAAATTAGGATTTATGGATTATATAAGGGAGATAAAACAAATCAACTTGTTATGTTGGCTTTCATTGGTAAATCATTGCTAATTCTGTCACTTGTTTCAAGTGTGGCATATTAATAAACATTCAAGTATTAACAAGTTTTTTTTTTTGAGGAAATGTACTCATGGAAAACCCTCCAAATACTTCCCCATGTTCCATGGATGGTAAGTGGGGTAAACGGTCAGCCCTGATTACGGGGCCTTTCCCAGAGGGAATCAAGAGAGTCTAACCTATGACCAACAACAAGCATGATAAACTCACCTCTGGATCTAGATCAATTGAGATAACACTTGGGGCTAATCCAAGTATTACCAAGTTAAAATCATCACTATGTAATAACATTGAAGCATACATATATGGGTCATTTCCTATGTTTAAGTTATATATTTTCACACTTGAACTTTTTAATGACATTGTGCTCTATTAACAACATTCATGCTATGCAGAGTCATGTTACAATATGTTGAGAAGAAAACTTAAATACAAATAAGTTAAGGGAATGCTTACTCATAAGATGCAAGAACACATGGTCATAGATGAAGTGTGATGCTTTTGAGCCTCTAAGATCATCATATACACCTCTAAACATTTCATGAGTGTTGTTCTCCACCTAGCTTTGATCCTCCAACAAAATGTTGGCTTGGACAACAACGATCGAGATATCCCCCAAGTAATACTGGAAAATGTCTTTGACATACCACATAGGGCCATTGGCATTGTGATTTCCCCTCTTCTTTCCCTTATGTGCATGCAGTTACACTGCTTGGTTGGGCACCAACATGCCACCACCAATTTTACCAATCACAAAACCATCCCTTTCCCTAATTTGGACACATCATCCCAAATTCACATTGGATATACTACTACAAATAGTCCCTAACCTTGATCCATTTTTAGAAACCAATCTCTATTCCTACACTTAGCCTTTCCCCTTCCCCTCTAAAAATAGGGCATGTTTTACACCATTATTTCTCGACAAAATTCCCCACCTTCTTTTGTTTCTACTCCACTGACATTATCCATCTTAATTGACCTTCAATCTTTTTCCATGTCACCGAGCAACGATTAGACATGTTAGTTGTTTACCACCACCAAAACACACAAATAAAAAAATAGAGTAAACAAGGAATCATCATACCTCTTTGCACTTGATGCATGCTTGATTTTGTAGATGGGAACAAACTTGTAAATCTTGTAGTGTTGTAGCATAGATGAATTGGAGATCATGTTAATGGAAACAACCTACATAGAGGAATTAGGATTCATGGAAGTAGTTGATGTGTAGTTAGTAGTCATGGATGATATCAAAGATACTAAAGCAAGAGATGATGTTGATTGTGGATGCCACTGATTTCAACCTAGTTTCTCAGGCTTGGGGTTGGTGAATTGAGAATGATTTCTTCAAATAATATTGAATGACCACAAGATTGAACATATAGGTTCAACTCCATGCCACATGGACTAGACACCCAAGCCACGTCTATTGAAAATAATATCGAGATAAACCATTAATAAACTAAAGTAATGTGTGAATAGCCAAACAACAACTTGTTCACCCTCCTCTACCAACATACATAAAAAGAAGCACACATTAAACCCATATCAAGCCTTTGTCACCTACTTTCGCTGCTTAATATGACACCCCATGTTGATGTTCATCATTAACATAAAATATAGGGATGAGACAAGCTTTTATCCCAATAAACAATAAAACATTGTCTTCATACAAAACAAGAAGCACACATTAAACCAATTTCAAACCTTTGTCCATTATTTCTACTGCTTAACACTTTTAGAAAAGTGGGTGTGCTCATTTAACCATAGACAATATAGCAATATTGTCACCCAACCATAGGCACAAATTCCACCCCCGAGCACCTTGAACTTCACAGAGAGAAGAATTTCGGTAGCAATTCAATAGCCAACCAAGGCTAATGCACCAAGCAAAGATAACCAAGACTGATCAAAAAGTCCAATCCAGAAAGACCGAAAATTACAGGTTGCAGTAGCTGAAGTTGCAGCTGCTCCCCAGACTTGCGCACTACTAGATTTCTGCAGTTTCAACTTGTGTGTGCCAAATGAGCTCTGACTCCTTATATTTATACCGCTTTCTCCAGGATGTTTGGGCCAACTACTCTTTCTGGAGGCTAAAGACTTGATATAAAGTATTCTCTTTAGTCGACTTTACTTCTAGAGTTATGTCCAAGTCTTTTAGGGTTCTTCTTGCTTCCTGGAATATTCTAATCTCATCAAAGGTCACAAGTGGAGGTTAATACCTACCACAACTACCATAATATCAACACTCCCTACTAGCTAGGGAGGTATAAAATGAAATGGTCTTGAGCACAAACAAACCATTCAATCAGTGGCATCATCATAGCCACACATGCTATCTCATGATAAAATCATGAGCACCATCATTATTATCCAACTAGATAATCTCCATGACAATCAGTACATTGTCATATGATATAAGACAAATGTGTCTATCCATAGTAGTACATAACTACTAACTAGTGGTACACAACCATACCAAGTTACACATAGTCAAAATCAGTGGAACAAATCCACCATAGTAGTATACAACTACTATCCAGAGACATACAGTCTCTACAACAATCATATCATCTGATATCAACTTGCATAAACAATATCATGATACAAGTTGAGTCATCTGAGCCATTCTTCCACTCACATCTGTGAGATCTGGAAGAGCATCTTCCCTCATACAATAAAACCATCAACCATGAGCTATCTGGACTATTCTTCCATGCCTTCCCAAGCATGGAAGAATAATTGTCCCTGATTTCTAAGCCTGGACCATTCACCTAACTAGGCCATTCCTCCGGTACTAAGCATAATGCAAACTAGATAGAATGAGTATGTCCTAGGGAATGCCTGTCCTTGATTGTTGAACTTCGACCATTCACCTAACTGGGCCATTCATCCAGCACTAAACATAGTGCAACTTGGAGAGAATGAGTCTGCCCTAGGGAATGATTGCCCAAACCATTTCCTAAGAAAATGATTGTCCTGCACCAACCTCCAAAACAAACCATTCTTCGAAACTACTCACAACTGTGAACTTCGAAAGAATGACTGCTCGACGAGGCAGACCATTCTACTTGACCACTACTGAGAGTGACTGCCAAGAAGAATGACTGTCCTAAACCATTCTCCCACACTAGCCACAAGGGGAATCACTGTCTATGGTACATCAACAATCTATTATAAATCTCAAGCCACTTTCCGAACTGGAAAGGAATTGCCCATCCTGTACCATTTTCCAAATTGGAAAATGACTGTCCATAAATCAATAGTATATATATCAGTGCTCCCTCCCAACTTGGGGATCCATCTCTTCCCTTTCAGCTAAGAGAGTTATCTCCACGAGCCCCATTTTGCCTCGTAAGTATGAAAACTTATCCTGGACAAAGGCTTTGTCAAAATATTTGTTGTCTGCTCATCTGTGGAGATATACAGAAGATTCACTTCTCCTTCTTGGAATTTATCTTGAATAAAGTAGTATTTGATCTCGATGTGTTTCGACCGTTCATGAAACACTCGGTGTTCATATATCCTTATACAACTCTGATTATCACATTATATTATGGTCGAATTTGGAACTTGATCAAATAATCCAAAAATCAACTTTCTCAGCCATACTGATTTTGTACATGCCTCACATGCTGCGATATATTCTGCTTCTGTTGTGCTGAGTGTGACAGGATTGTGTTTCCTACTGCCCCAATATATCATAGCGGAGCCCAAGCTAAAACACATCCCTGAAGTACTCCTTCTGTCTTCTGCACTCCTTGCCCAGTCCAAATCTGTGAATCCATGAAGTTGTATATCACTGGATGAGGTATATCTTAAACCATAGTTTAGTGTCCCACGAATATATCTTAGAACATGCTTTGCAGCTATCCAATGCTCATGTCTGGGTTCCACCTGAAATTGGCTTAGGGTGTTTACAACAAAGAAAATATCTGGTTGAGTATTCACTAAATACATCAATGACCCAATCAATTGTCGATATAGGGATGAGTCTACTAGATCATAATACGAGTATCTTACTTTCCTTATATCTGTGGTCATAGGAGTGTCCATGGATTTGCAATCCATCATTCCAAACTTCTGAAGAATCTTCACTGCATACTTTCCTTGTCGAAGGAATATTTCACCACGCTTCTGCCATACTTCTATCCCCAAGTAATAATGCATGAGACCAAGATCTTTCATATCGAAATTAGAAGCTAGTTTCTTCTTACACTGGGTGATGAGAGACTCTTCACCTATCAAAAATAAATCGTCGACATATAGCAGTAGAATCATAGGTGCATTGTTCAAGACTTTGTAGAGAGATTTGGATCTGCATGACTCTTGGAGAAACCAAGTCTTATCAAGTAGTTGTCTATTCTGGCATACCAAGCTCTTGGAGCTTGCTTGAGTCCATACATGGATTTATTTAGTATGCAAACATGAGTGTCTCTAGAGTGTACTTTAAATCCTTGAAGTTGTTCAATGTATACTTCTTCAATTTCTCCATTGAGAAAAGTTGTCTTTACATCCATCTGATGTAGACTCCATCCCATGGAAATAGCAAGAGACATAATGGCTCTAATAGAAGTATATATGCAACGAGAGTGAATGTCTCGTCATAATATTCTCCCTCCTTCTGGGATAACCCTCTAGCTACGAACCTTGCTTTGTATTTGTCCACGCTTCCGTCTGCTACATGTTTGATATTATAGACCCATTTTCAAGTTACCACTGATTTTTCTTTGAGTCTAGGCACAATTTCCCATACATCATTTTTCATGATGGACTGATGTTCTTCTGTCATGGCTTCTTTCCATTGTTTCTTCTGAGCTGTCTCTTCAAATGTGGTGGGTTATTCATCTAGAAGCTTTGTCATACATGTTGCATAGTTGGAGAATCTTTTGGGATTTTTTTTATTTTTTATTTTTTATTTTTTTATTTTTTATTTTTATTTTTTTTCTGAAGGTGCCACTTGGGGCTTTGAGTTTTTCTGCTTCTTGTAGAGTAGCTTCAAGCCAAGATGGACATTTCTTGGTTTTGGGTACAATGACTGATTCAATAGGTTCACATGGTTGCATCGGATGATCAAGTTGTTCTGTTTCTTCATTCTGACTTTCTGAAAGACACATACTTTCTTCTTTAGGCTCTTCATACTCTTCTTCTTCTATAGTTTCTTCTATGGATTTATTAAAAGCCATCTTTTCATTGAAGGTTACATCTCTACTGACTTCAACCTTATGTTGTTCTGAGATATAGATTCTGTAGGCTTTGGATGATTCACTGTATCCCATAAATATGCCCTTCTTTCATGAGGGTTCTAATTTCTTCCTTTTATCCTTTGGGATGTGAATGTAAACGGGGCATCCAAAGATTTTTAAGTGTTCCACATTAGGTTTCTTTCATGAGAAGGCTTCTTCTGGAGTCATATCCTTTAATATGTGGTGGGGACTTCTGTTATGAACATATATTGTTGTCATGGTTGCTTCTCCCCACAAATACATAGATAAACCTTGATCATTCATTAGTGCCTTCACAGTTTCTTCAATAGATCCATTCTTCCTTTCTGCTACACCATTTTGTTGAGGATTATGAGGAACATTTAGCTCCCTCCTAACCCCTGTCAATTTGCAAAAGGAAACAAATTTCTTTGGATGGGTATTCTCCTCCATTATCTGTTCTCGAGGTCTTGATTTTCTTGTTTGTTAGGTTCTCTATCTCTGCTTTAAATTCTTGAAACTTTCTGAAAACTTCGTCCTTTGTCTTCAGGAGATATAACCAAGTATTTCTTGAGTAATCATTTATGAAGATTACATATTAAAGAGAACCTCCTAGATATTTGACTGGCATCGGACCACAAACATCGGAATGTATTAGATCTAGGATTTCCTTAGATCTATTATTGTTGCTTGAGAATGGTTTCTTAATATTCTTACCAAGAGCACATCCTTTGCAAATTCCTTCATGTGTAGATTGTAGTTTTGGTATTCCTTCAACCATCTTTTCGAGGAAAGGTAATGCTTGATAGTTGATATGAGCATACCTTCTATCCCAAAGTTCATTAGGATTGACTTCATCATGTACAATAACTTCATCATTTCGTTCTAGTAGTCTGTATAGTCTTCCTTCACGGGTTCCAATAACTCTAGTGTTCTCTATGCTGGAGTGTCTAGACAAAGATAATACTTTTCCATCTACAAAGGCTATTTTGTTTCCTTTGTCTTCCAGGCAAGATATGGATACAATATTCTTTTCTAAACCAGGTACATATAAGACATTGCTCAAATGAACATTGTTACATGTTTTCAATTTGACGGAGGCTTGACCAATTCCTTCGACTGGATATGTGTTCTTATCTCCAAGTTCTACCTTGTAGGATGTATTCTTTTCATTTAGATTAGAGAGTCTGGAATGGTCTCCTGTCATATGCCTGGAAGCTCCACTGTCAATTATCCACATGTCATCTTCAAGAGTTTCTCTGAGAGATGAATAGTGTAGATGATTGTTATAGCAAGATTTGCCTCACCCTATGCAATCTTGCAGAGAGGGCCTTATTCCATTCCCCCATGCAGACTTACTTTCCCTGATTGATAAATACAAAGATAAAAACAAATATTTTTTCACTTGTACACACCTTGCAAGTTATCCAACATGCATATACGCTGGCTGCTCCACTACAACCCGCGTACATCGAGATTTGTGCCAAAAAATCAAAATTAAATGTCGGGTTTCCATGTCACGACAGAAGATCTTTGATCTTTGGCCTTCCATATACTGGAAAAATTTTGACTCGGCCCTTCAGTTGCATTTTGAAGGCTATAAAGAAGTCAATTCCGAGCTATGGAAAATGAGAGAGAATTCAACTTTGAGAGCAAAGTTACTCTGGAGAAATTATTACTTCATTATTGAGTCTGCATCCCTTTGTCCTTTAAGTCTGAACACGGTGTTCAACCCCCCAAGCTCTTCCCTTATTGATGGAGAACCTCTTTGTCTCCCTTATATGAGTTTCCCTTTGGTGGAGGGTTGAAGTGGTGGAGGCCCAGTTGGAAGGAACTTGGTTTCTTGGTTCTAAACTGTGTCGACACGAAAGTCTGTAATGTTTCTCTTTTGCTGATCATTTATTAATAGAAATACTCCTTTTCCGTCCAATTGATATCTTGAAAATATATGTATTATGATCCATGGGCATGTTTGTTTTTTATATTGATGGATTATGCTATCTAATGTGCTACCCTGTTATATCATCACTATATGCTTGCTTTGCTTGTTTATTGAGAACTTGTTGCATGTATAAAGCTTTGGGTCAAAGTTCTCAACGATGGACATCATCAAACGTTTGGATGAGGTAGGCCTCTTTCTTACCTCTCTTGCACATTAGTTTATATAGCATATGCTAGAATCGAGTCGATTTCTACAATCATACCTGTCTGTCGTGGTTCACCCTAGCCATAGAGAGATTTTCCTCGTAACAGAATTGACAACCATACTGGGGATGAATCTTCTTTCTTAGGGTTTGAAGTACTTTTCTCCTTAGGTTTCTCTCGTTTCTATTGTGGTTCTTGTCGTATCATTGTTTGACAGGCCAGGTTCACTATGGGTCTAAGTTTTCATCGTTTCTCCCTTGTCTGGCTTTGTTTCAAAGCATATATGCGCCTTTTTTCTTGACAGTTGCGTATACACACAGACTGTCTCACTGCGAGCTACGTGTATACGCTTTGTTTGCTTAAACAGTTGCGTACACCTTTTCTCCTTGCCTATTTGCTTGGTGTGGTGTTTGTTGGGTGGGATTTGATGCTTGTTGAGCCTTCTTAGGTCTCTATAGTGCCTGTTGAGTACCTGTGGGATGACAGGAAACCCTCTTTTGGTTGAATTTTTGGGCGAAGTTTTTCTCTTCATATTTTCATTTTTATTGTCCTTGTACATTGGGCTGGGTGTTTCATTACTTGATATCTTGTTGGAGTTATCTCTTTTTTATACACAATAGGGCTATATATCAAGTTACTTTTCAGTCCATGCATTTTCAGTTTCAATATATTGAAAATACAAAAAAATAGGCATTTTGCATTGCTTGGAATTTTTTGTATTTTGAGTTTTTATCATTAGCTTAGTGCATACAGTGAAAGATTGCATTTTTACTTCTGAATCGCAAAGTTGAATTTGAAAATTGCATCATTTTTAGGAGCATATCATACATTAAAATTTAAAGTTAGACTTTGCATTATTTTCATATTTAATTTCTTGCAGAGTCATAACACCTTGAGTTTCATCACCATACCTTTTTGAGTAATTACGACCATAAAATCAACGCTATAATTTAAAATTTATTAGTAACGATTTTATTTTCTAGTGTGCACAAACTAGCCTAGGATTTAGTGCCTTGGAATAGGATTTTGTGAGTAAACTTCTCCAAGGCAATTAAATCAACATATGTGTCTGAGTAAGGGAGTTGAGAAGTCCATTGTATAATTGGTAAGATCAGGAGGCTCCTCTCACACCGAATTTAATCACGAGGTCGCGCGAAGTTAGTTGAAGGGATATCCCCCGGATACTCGCCTAGCGTCAAAGATATTTTTGTGGATTTATTCGTATTTGGGGATCTTACTAGTGCCCATACCTCCATGAGAGGCGGTGCTTTCAAGGTTTCGAGCTTTGTTTCCCTTCCCATACGGTGATCCAGACTTACAACTGCTCATCTGTGCATCGGTTATATAGTGGTTTATTAGTTGTTTGACTTAGGTATCTCATAGGTTACTTGCAGGGGTTATTCTGCTAGTACCCTGCGTCAGATAGGGGTCAGACAACACACAACCTTTATGGAGGATTACCTCTCCAGGGGCATCTGACCGACTGGTTGTTAAGCCCACGGGGGCCCCTATAACTGATTATGTTACCTCCGATCTTTAGCGGGGAGTCTCAGGTCCCTCTTGGACAAGACATGCCTTCTTTAGGGAGGGAGGCCACTCAGCCACTTTATCTTGTTTGCATGCATATTGGTCGTTTGAGTTTTGGTGTGCTCTTTGCTTACTAGTTGGACTTAAGAGTCTTTACTGAGTCATCATTATGGATAGTGGACTCCCTTTGGCTCCCTCGTTTGCTGCTACTTACCCCATGATGCCCACTCAGTTCATGGGGATGAATCCTCCTGTTTCTTATAATGGTATGCAGAACTTTGGTACTCAGTCTGCACCTTGGGTCTCTAGTCATTCTCCCATTGATATGCCTTCCCCCTTGCAATCCTCTCCCTGGTCCACTTATATGAATCCTAGCATTGGATCCAGGGGCACCATGGCCCCAATGCCTGTGTCTTCGTTTGATATGAGCCATGTCCCTCAACCCGCTTTCATAGCGGGAGGTTGGAACTTCCCCTCTTACAGATCCAATCCTAGTTATGTTCTTTTAGGAGCCAATACTCAGATGGGTGCTTATTCTACCCACTACACTCCGTCCATGTATCCTATGTCCGTCATGTCAGTTCCTTTCAACACTTTTTTCATGGCAAGTCCTCAAGTATCCCCGGGTGTTTCATACGGGGAGAATCAATTTTAAAGTTTGGGCTACCCGCTTCACGGGTCCCCTTCACAAGGGGGAAACATATATCCTCACTCGAATAATCCTTATCATGCTTCCATATTTTCACAGACTTCGGTGATGATGCCCGTTCAAAATTCTCTAAACCAATTAAACAGAGGATGCCACCTTTCCGGACAGGGACAGGGGGTAAACCAAGATCCTTCCTGGCCTGCAATGCTTCAAAGCCAATCTTTCCCTGGACCTTGACATCAAATGCCACAATCCACTACTAGTCCAGTCACTGTCACTCATACTGGAGCTCCATCACCAACCTTTGCCAATCATGTTGGAGATGGGTCGACAACTTCTACAAGTTACGTTGACAACTTGTACCCGACCTCTACTAGTCATGCTGGGGGCACCACTTTAGTTTCCACAAGTTATATCAATGCCACATCTCCCACCTCTGAGCACCATGTAGGAGATGACTCCCCCACCTTTTCCTGTCATGTTGATAGTGTGCCACCAACCATCTTGAACGACACTGGGGGCATTGAGAAGCCCAGACACCTCAGACACAAGCCTAAATTCCTTTGCAGGACTTGTGAAGGAAGTCATCTTACTCATTTATGTCCAACCATGGTTGGGATACCAGAAGCGTGGGTCTTGCCTAAGGGCCCTTCGGATTATGAGGCGTCTGTGGTTTCCCCACACCTTGTTCCTTCGATTGACACGACAGTAACGCCGTTGCAATCCTATCTTGATCACACCCCCGTTATCGAGGGTGATGTATCCCTTATCCCTGTTACCCTGCATCCTCTTCAACCTAGAATTAAAAAAGTGGTTGTACCAGTGCAATCTCTGGTCAATCCTACTCTCCCCGTGGAGAGTGATGCATCCTTCGATCATCTCTTCATCATTCCTGATCCTGCACCTTCTGAATGAGAGAGAGTCTTTCTTTCACCAAGTCCTCTCATTCTTGGTTTTGAGGAGATCACTTTTGACTAGGATAGTCCCATGGGGTATCCAATACCCCCACCTATGTCTTTTCCATTAAGAGACATTATTCGATCTATCACATAGACTATATCCTCAGTTAGTGTTTTATCCTCCTCGACTTGGAGAACTTTGGGTTTCCCCAAGCTTATGTCGACTATTTGTAAGATACTGACATTCCACAGAAGGCCGATATGGGAGCCTTGGTTTCCCCCCTTACATGCTCATTAGAATAGAGTCCACGAGTTTAATTTAAGCTCTTTTCCATCTCGTTTTTAAAAAGCAAAAATATTTCCAAGTGATTTGTCGCTTTCACACTCGTTAAATTGGATTTGAAAGATCATGAGTCATCGTTAAGCTCTTTTCCGACTTGTTACCAAAAATAGAAAAGATCACCGAGTGAACTTGTCGTTTTCAAACTCGTAAATTGGATTTGAAAATACGTCTACTTGGCACAAGTTTATCCCTTTTTCACACCAAGTAGACTAAAAGACATAAAAAATGACATTTTTTGTCATTAAGTTGTGATTGCATCTCATGCCCCTGCTTGCAGTATTGAGCCTATAGCATGTTCTCGCTTTGCGTTATAAACCGTTTGCCTCAACAATTTTGCATCCTCAACCAAGCATAGCCTTGTTTATATCCTTCGCAATTTGACATGTTATACCTAGGAGGGAACATTCCCCGAGTGTCCATCTCCCACATGCACTTCCCTGCATTGAGTATAGGTATGTTCCACTGCTGGAACTAGTTTTGTTTACTTGTGACACTCGTTTCCTCCTCTTTATCATAACATTCGTTTGTTATGAAAAAACAAAAAAAGATAGGTGGGAAGGGAGTATCATCTTATATCGACAATAGCCGTGTCGCATTTGAACATAGCACAAAGTTATTGAGTCCATTTATCATCATAATTTTTGGATTAGCATGACCTTAGGAAGCTGAACTCGTTACTAAGTCTTCTCTACAAACTGGTTACTCTTCCAGTCCCTATAGAGAACTTCATTGATGCCTCCTGCATCTCACGATTTTATCATTGGGTCTATGCTGCCAGAGTCCACCATATGTTTCTTTCTCTTGTTCAAAGGAAGTCTATCAACCTGTGTCGACCACTCCTCAAAACTCTTGAATTTTCATGTCGGCCATACCCTCAGTTTGTCTCATAATCACATGATACTTTAGTCCTATCATGCACCCTGGCCCTACTTTCATCATTGATAGGTAACCTTGAACCCAACAATCAACATTTCATCATTGGTTGCTAACTGGGTGGTTTCCCTTGTGTTCGACGACAAGCCATCTATTCACACATTGGGATTCATGCAATGTATTGGGTTCCATTAGCCTTATTGGCGGTTTCCTCGCTTTTATCAACAATGTTTGTCATTGGTTGTTATTCAGAGGGTACTTTTTGTGTACTGCTTGCACTTGGGACACGCGAAAGACGCACATGGTCGTTGGTTCGTGAACTTGTTCCTCGTTCGATTTCCACCAAATCATGAAGCTCCTGCTTTGTACCTCGTGCCGACTGATGAGAGATGATTAATGCTCTCCTTTCAACGGGTCTCTTTCCATCGACATCATCCCATTATCTAGAAACAAGACCTAGATTCTTATGAGTACCTTGAGGCTTGCAGTCATTAGTGGCAGGCTCTCTCGCCATTGACGGTTGGAAATACATCAATGTCTCCTAATCGATGGATTCTTTAGGTGTTTGACACCGACTCCTCTATTCACACTTGTAAGAATGTACTCAGTGCCTTGATACCTACTTTCATTATCGGTAGGTTGCTCACGTTTGTTAACGATATACATCAATGACCAGTAATCAAACGATGTCTCATTGTGTTCGACCTGAACTCATTTATTCACATGATGTAGACTTGCACCTTTGGCGGATTGTGTAGAAGACTTGAAGACATCACTATGTGGCCACAACTTTCCTGAGTTGTTGCTTCCTTTTTATTGGACCAATACCTATATGACTTCAGTGATCATGGGAGATCAGATTGTACTCCATGGTATACATATATCTTCAGATTTGTTTTGAGACTGTTTATATTGGGCCTTGTTCGTGACTATGACAACTTTTTGGCATGTAACCGCATTTGTATTTGCCTATTCATGGCCACAAACACTTGTTTGGTATATTTTTCACATGGATCTGCAATGTATTTTGGCAGCCATGTATGCAAAGTCGGTACATAATGTAATAAGCGATCGAGTTCGTCTAGCTGGTTCTCTACCACTCCACTTCTGGGTTATTTATAATGTATTACAACCATCACTGATTCTCCTCTGAACTCACACATTAGGGGGCATCTGTTATAGGAAGATTTGCCTCACCCTATGCAATCTTGCAGAGAGGGCCTTATTCCATTCCCCCATGCAGACTTACTTTTCTTGATTGATAAATCCAGGGACAAAAACAAATATTTTTCCACTTGTACGCACCTTGCAAGTTATACAACATGTGTATACGCTTGATGCTCCACTACAACGCGCATACATCGGGATTTGTGCCATAAAATCAAAATTAAATGTCGGGTTTCCATGTCACAATAGGATATATTTGATCTTTGGCCTTCCATATACTAGAAACATTTCGACTCGGCCCTTCAGTTGCATTGTGAAGGCTATAAAGAAGCCAATTCCGAGCTATGGAAAAGGAGAAAGAATTCAACTTTGAGAGCAAAGTTACTCGGGAGAAATTATTACTTCATTATTGAGTCTACATCCCTTTGTTCTTTAAGTCTGAACACAGTGTTCAGCCCCCCAATCTCTTCCCTTATTGATGGAGAACCTCTTTGTCTCCCTTATATGAGCTTGCCTTTGGTGGAGGATTGAAGTGGTGGAGGCCCAACTGGAAGGAACTTGGCTTCTTGGTTCTGAACCGTACTGACACAGAAGTCTGTAATGTTTCACTTATGTTGATCATTTATTAATAGAAATACTCCTTTCCCGTCCAATTGATATCTTGCAAATATATGTATTATGATCCATGGGCATGTTTGTTTTGTATATTGATGGATTATGCTATTTGATGTTCTAACTTGTTATATCATCACTATATGCTTGCTTTGCTTGTTTATTGAGAGCTTGTTGCAGGTATAAAGATTTGGGTCAAAGTGCTCAACGATGGACATCATCAAATGTTTGGACGAGGTAGGCCTCTTTCTTACCTCTCTTGCACATTAGTTTATATAGCATATGCTGGAATCGAGTCGATTTCTACAGTTATACATGTCTGTTGTGGTTCACTCTAGCCATAGAGAGATTTTCCTGATAACAATGATCCATCTTTTCATTCATGATTTATGTTCACCGATAACTGTTCAAACTTTGACTTTGACCCAAAATCTCAACCTTGACGTTTTTTCCTTCTAAGAGTGCCAAGAGGTGCGTTGGACTAAGGCGCACTAGAATATATTCTCCTTGAGTAAGGTATTCCATCATAAGGAGTTGGTAAAGAGTTTTAGGGTTTTTGCAACTGCATCTGCTAGTAACCCTAGCGACAATGCTTCAATAACTGCACCTACTAGAAACCCTAGTGGCAGTTCTTCAACGAGATTGATAACCTTATGGATTTGCTTCTTTCCAGTGGTTAGACTGAATGAAGGAGGTGTGGGCCCATAACTGTTAGAAAAGTGGGTGTTATCGTTTAACCATAGACAATATAGCAATATTGTCACCCAACCATAGGCACAAATGCCACCCCTGAGCACCTTGACCTTGACAAAGAGAAGAATTCCGATAGAAATTCAATAGCCAACCAAGGTTAATTAACCAAGAAAAGATAACCAAGACTAATTAGAAAGTCCAATCCAGAAAGACTGAAAATTACAGGTTGCAGTAACTGCAACTGCAACTGCTCCCCAGACTTGCGCACTACTGGATTTCTGCAATTTTGACTTGTGTGTGCCAAATGAGCTCTGGATCCTTATATTTATACTGTTTTCTCTAGGCTGTCTGGGCCTACTTCTCTTTCTGGAGGCTAAAGACTCAATATAAAATATTCTCTTTAGACGACTTTACTTCTATGGTTATGTCCAAGTCTTTTAGGGTTCTTCTTGCTTCCTGGAATATTATAATCTCATCAAAGGTCACAAGTGGAGGTTAATACCTCTCGCAGATACCATAATGTCAACAAACACTACATCACACACTAAATGAATGTTCATTATTAACAAAATAGAGAAGGATGCGACAACCTTGTATCAACAATTTCAATGGAGTTTGTTGCACTGATAGTAGTGAGGTGCTCTATAACCTATTATGGGGGAGATGTTGTCACATAATGTTGCGTTAAATTACATGACAACAACAACAAAAAATTAAATAAAAAATAAATGACTACTTACATACATACGTATGTGACAACATCTAAAAAATTAAACCAACAAAGATCCATCTTAAACCTGGATCTATAAAGCATTTAGAGGGATCAAATTTCTTAAGGTGTAATTTTTTATCATTTAATATGAAAGAATTAATACATGACATGGAATTAAAAGATAAAAAAGTTTACACCTTAAGAAATTTTACCTCTCTCAATGCTTGATAAATCTAGGTTTAAGATGGATCTATGCTAGTTTAAGAAAGTCAAATGAAATGTTTATGGACTTTCTCTTATTGGATTTTTCTGGTAAATAATGGTGAACATCCAAGCAAAGTCAAGTTCTGAACAAGTGTATTAGGTGGTAGTTGGCCATTATCTTTACATGCTTTCCCTTGTTGGATTGGTGTTAGAAAGATTGAACATCCAAGATTTTAATATGTTTGGGATGAATCATCTACAAATTGATGCAGAGCATCCACACATATCAAAACATGGTAGTCTTAGACTCCAATGGCGATCCACGTTTTCCAAAAACATGGCAGTCTTGCACACCAATGTAGATCCATGTTTTCATTTATATTTGAATAAGAAGAGGTAGGAAACATAGAAGAGGAGGCGAGGATGAACATTGTTGAGACTCGAGTATTGATTATGGAGCCTGATTATCTTCCTGATTCATAGGTCTTGTTTCAACCATGTTTGGATCCCATTACCTAATGGGGGGGGGAGGGCTTGTCCCCCCCACTTCTTTCTCCAGGGGGGTCCAGGGGGGCAACAATAAATTAGCTAGGGATTCGGGGCAACGCCCCCGAAGCGAAATTTTGGAAAACATTTCCTTGTAAAATATTGTAATTTCGTAGTCAATCTGGACCGTTCATTATAAGGTTGCATATTTGACGATAGAAGTTATGTTAGGGATTTTTTTCTCTAGAATACAACCCTCTTTTATGTATGATGGAATTGTATTGTGGATGTGTGAGCGAGTGAATATTGTATTATGAGAGAGGAGACTGTGAGAGAAAGAAGAGGAAGTTACAACGGGTATGTTGTAGGTTGTATCCCTTCATTTGTTGGATAATAATAAAGGAAGGACCTAACAATTTATTTGGTGGACGTAGCCCACATTGGGTGAACCACGTATATATGTGTCTCTATTTTATTGTGTATCTTTTGTGTTTTATTTCCGCATTTTTTATTTTTATTTTATTTCTCTGCGATCTTGTTTTTGTAACATCAAGGAGCATGACATATATGCTTAAAGGATCTATGCATGCCAGAGGGCATTGAAAATGGGTTGAATGTCAATCTTGTGGCTTACATGCCATTATTATATTTCTGAATAGTTGGGGTTGATATTTTTGAGATTTGGGTTCTGGGTAGTGAAATAAACTGAGACTGTGTATTCTCAAAATATGGGGGGTTTTCATATATTCTTTTAGTTTAGTACTATTTCTTGATAATCAATTAAGGCGTGTTATTTATCCTAAGTATGTAAAGTTTATTCTGTATGAAGGCTTGTGTTTCAGCTAAATTATACTCTATTTGTTTATCTCTGTTATAACTTTGTAGCAGAGTTCTAAGCTCGCCTACAATTGAGTGTCTGCATCAGTTTAGTATCATAGCATAAATATATGTGCAAGTTTTCACCTGTAGAAACTAGGAGTCAGTGTTCCTTGAAGTTAGTCCATATATGCACTTGAAGCAACCTAAGGTATCCGCATAATTTTTTCTTACCGCTGGAGAATTCATTGATGAGTTAGTTCAAGAGAAGAACCAAGTGTGCTTATAGGATCACTAGATTGCACATAGGTGCATTATTGTTACCTGCGGGTAATGCAATGGCTACAGAAATCCATATTGTGAACAACTCTAAGAGAGTGAGTTGTTGAGAAGCCAAAAAGATTAGTTAAATTGCAACATGCAAAAAAATGGCAAAGATGGAGCGGGTGAGCCAAAAAGAGAAAGAGTGGATCAAGGAAGAGATACAAGTGATTAGGAAACTAATCAAACAACATGATGAAAGACAACAAAGAAAAACAAAGATCCAAGCCATAAAAAGAAGAATAATGGCATTGTTGAAAGAAGAAAATCAAATAATTGAAAAGAGTGAGACTTCATAGGGGATCTCAGTTGTGTTTTTTTTTTGCTACCCAAAAGAAGGTGAAGCACTTGAGGAAAAGTCCACAAAAATCGAGAATGTGTGTGTTGTTCAGAGCATGCAAGAAGAGGCTAAGATGATTGAGCATGTATAGACTTACATGCATGCATATAAACATGAGAGGAAGGATGATGATGTTAATTGCATCACATTAAAGGCCGTGGAAACCTTGGTGAAAAGCATTGAACAAAACAAGAAGCTTATAGCTAAATACTTCTCAGAGGAGGAGATTACAATAGATAAAATTGTTGAAGATAATACTGTTTTGCAAGTTGTAGAACACAAAATCCTAGGAGTAGTGGGGAATGTGATACACCTCTTGGATATAAAAGGGGGCATCATTCACAACTTGGATGAACAAGGGAGCAATGTGGAGAAGATTGCCATAGAAACTGAGGCGAACCTTTTCCTACGTATGGTGAGATTTGACTTCATATAGAGGAGTTTAGTTGCCAACGTGAACACGATTTTGGATGTTAAGATTGTAGAGGAAAATGTGTTTGGACTTCATGTACTTGATACCGTTGAAAATGAGTCATGTTTCAATAGGTGGAGAAAGTTGAGGAAACTAGAGTGCATACCTCTAAACCTAGAAGTTTGGGTTTCTTAAAAACAAAGGGAGTATGATGCAGAGCATCCATGCATCTCAAAATGTGGCAGTCTTGCACTTCGATAAAGATCCACATTTTCCCAAAACATGGCAATCTTGCATGCCAATGCAGATCCACATTTTCAATTATTTTTCAATAAAAGAGGTAGGAAACACGGTAGAGGAGGAATGATGACCATTGTTGAGACTCGAGGAGCATGGAAGATACACTTAAGAGGATCTGTGCATACCAGAGGGAATTTCAAATGAGTATAATGTCAATCTTGTGGCTTGCATGCCACTGCTATATTTATGAGTAGTTGGGGTCGATATTTTTGAGATTTGGGTTCTAAGTAGTGAAATAAACTGGGACTGTGTGTTCCTGAACCACACAGGTTTTCATATATGTTTTTAGTTTAGTACTATTTTTTGATAATTAATAAAGGGGTGTTCTTTCTCCTGAGTATAGAAAGTTTGTTTTGTATGAATGTCTATGTTTCAACTAAATTATACTCTATTTGTTTATCTCTGTTTTAAATCTGTAGCAGAGTTTTGAGCTCGCTTGTAGCTAAGTGTTTGCATCACAAATCCCCCATTATCCTTTCGATATTAGTTGTTATCTAAAGTCCTCGAACAATACTCAAACCAAAACCATTAAAAACTCATTATTTTGCATAGACGAAAGCAAATATATGATTCCTCTACATTTATCATAGTGGAAAATTGTGGAAGTTCAAAAATGTGAGAACAACATTCAAGAACCATAATGATATTTCCATCTAAAATCCAACAAATATCCACATGCCAACTCTAATATTATTCACTAAAATTATTTTATGACACCCAAAAGAAAATTTCACAACATACATTTTAACTTAGAATTAAGTGCAATGAAGTTTAAAACATAATATGAAGCTATTAACCCATAAGAGCTTTGAAAAATAAATTCAATGAGTATCTTTAGTGTAGGGTGTGCATGCACACCCAAGAAATAAAATAAATGAGGGAAAAGGTTGAATATGACATGGAACAACATGCTTGCACTATTTTTGACATAAATTTAATTATGTGGTATTGTTGTAACCCTAGGGGTTTCCACATGATTAGTGCTTGGATTTTTCCATTTCGACATCCCTATGGTTATGTGGCACTAACTTTCTTTGGTCACAGGGGCTCGACCAACCCATGACTAATCACAACTAGACAATGCGTCTTCACTTAAAGTCTACCCATAAATACACTCTAAGCTACACGTGTCAGGTCTACAACCAAGTCTCTAACAACTAGACTCACGTCCAACCATGGTCTTAAAGCATCCCATACATGCATATTAATACTTACTTATTTTTTCAGAAAGCATCAACTTGACATCCCAATCACAAAGAATCACAACACAACACAAAATATGGTGACACCCAAGTTAGGAGGCTTAAGTCTTTATTACTGAAGAACATTACAACAATTGACAAAGGGGAGATCAACCACTACTCCTATGGCTCTTTTACAAAAGTTCAAATCAACTAAGGCCCAAAATTCCCTAGTGTAACCTTACTTTCCCAACTAACCCATGAAGAATTTGCGAGCCTACCTCCTATAGGTCTTGTTCTTCAATAGAATAGGCCACCATAGTTATCCAAATTGTTTCAATAGCCTCAAACACAACCTATTCAACACAAAACAAGTTTACCCTTGTGCTTAGCTCTGTCTTGGATGATATTGCCTTCTACCTACACCATCTTTTATACTTGGAGGGTGTCTAACCATTTCCCCAAACTTGGGGTTTACCCCCAAAACGAGGTTCCTTGCACCAACTTCCAATGTTAAGTGGACCCAAACTTGCAACTGTCCAACCCAAGACACCCAACGATTGCAACCGCGTCCATCGAGTAAGGAAAATTCACTTCTTTTGTATCATGTCTTCCTCAATCTGCACCAACTTCCCAAGCCACTTCCAACTCCTTTATAAAAGAAAATCGTGCCAAGTTAAACCCTTTTTCCTAACATCTAATTGCCAGGTGTGCTCGTCTAGTCTTGTCGCCAATTTTCTAGTCTACAATGTTCACCTATGTTGATCAAGTAGAGGTGCCTACTCTTGTCGAAAGGTGAGGACATTACATCCTTCCCCACTTGAATTGTTGTCATCCTGAAAATGTCCAACCAACATTTTTCTAAGTGCATCAAGATTCCCTTACCTGAATTCTTGGACCTTGTCTTTGCATTTCCGTAAATCTTGTTTCCTTCCCCAACTGTTCTCCTCTTTAGGCTTTTCCTTCCAACTAACAAAGTATTCTCGTTTTTTTCATTATGTGATGCTTAATGGTTCTATGGGCCAACAAAGTCTCCACTTCCCATTTTGACTTGTCTGAAATCATAGCAAGTGCTTTAGATGGTCCCGCCTTTCTAGGATCACCCTCGTCAATTTTGCAAGGTCTCCACTCCCTGACATGGAAAACTAGATGAAAGGCACTCAAGTAATCCAACAACTTCAGGTTGTATGCAATATTTCCTATCTTCTCAAGTATTTTGAATGGTCCTTCATACCTGCAACGTAGCACATAACACATGCTTATTGATGGTTTGAAATTATTTTCCCAACCTGAGCAAGACCTTATTGCCAACCTGGAACTCCCTTCTCTTTTGCCTCAATTTACCCAATACTTCATTCTTTCATCTTCCTTCATCCACTAAACATGCACCCTCTCCAACCTGTCTTGCCATCCCTTAAAAATTTCTAACACTAATGGGCTGCACCAATAGAGTCCTTTCAACACTATGTGCAACATCACTCACTACGACCCAGTTTCTAATTCAAACAAGAGGTAACATGTAGCCAAAAATTTCTGCAAGTTGTAGCAAAACTATGTTGAGTCCAACAACTCATGCTAGTTTGTTTGATTCACTCACACAAAGTTCCTTAGGTAGTTCTCCAATAAACTGTTGATCCATTCTATTTTCCCATCAATTTGTGGACGGTGACTTGAGCTCATTAGCAACTTCGTTCCAACAAGTCTGAACAACTTCATCCATAATTTCCTAATGAATTTAGTGTCCCTATCTGACATAGTGTTCAATGTAAGACCCCACTACTTCACAACATGTTTGAAGAACATCCTCACAATCTCTTTCGATGAACAAGGCACCTTCATTGGAACAAATTTCACATATTAATTGGAAAATATGTTGATAACCACCAAAATCCCATTGTAACCTTGTGTCATCAACAACTGAGTGATAAAGTCCATAGAGACACTTACCCAAGGTCTCTCTAACATTGGCAAAGGTTGGAGTGATCCTACCTACATTCTGGTGTCTCTCTTGTCTTGTTGGCACACAAGATAGGTCTGAACATATTCTTCAACATCCTTCTTCATACATTTCCAATAGTGCCCTCATTACAACACAACCAATGTTCTTTGCATTCTTGGGTGCCATGCCTAAAGTGAGTTGTGACACTCCTTTAAAATATCTTTGTGTAGGTTAGATGACCTAGGCACATACAACCAACCACCAAAGTACAACAAACCTTCTTCCACCCAAAACCTCCTCATTTTTCCTTTCTTTACCCATTTCGATGTTCAAGGCAACGAGGTTGTTCTCTAACCTTGCCTTGATATTTTCTTTCAATTCTACTAGTTCTTTCACTTGACTTCCAATGGGTGCCGGAAGAGTCTCTTCCTCCTCTTCTGTCGCTGCAAGTTTCACCTTCCCGCTCAAGGAATTTTCCACTACATTTAACTTGCTTGGACGATACTCAATGGTCATGTCAAACTCTGCCAAAAGTATTGCCATCACACTTGCTTAGGTGACAATTTCAATTGCATTGAAAAATAACTCATCACAACAATATTTGTCTTCACAGTGAATGGCTCAACACGTAGTATCTCCATGCCTGTAGGCAATGCACAACGTTGGTCATATCTTTCTCATGAAAGAGGCACCTCCATTCAAAATCTTGTATCTTTTTACTCTCATAGGCCACCAAATGACCCTTCTAGCAATCAAAACCACTCCAATGGTAAAGTCTGAGGCGTTTGTTTGAACTTCAAATGTTTGTTCAAAATCTAGTAGCTTCAACATAGGTGTTGACACAAGTTTTCCCTTCAATTTGTAGAATGTTGCTTGGCACCGTTTTTTACCAACACCAAGGTTTGTTCTTCTTCAACAAGTCATTGAGTGGTGCCAAAATCTTAGAGTAACCTTTTATAAGCCTTTGATAGTAGTTTTTCAACCAAGAAAATTCCTTACCTCATGGATTGTTTTTGGTTCTTCCCAATCTTTAATGGCGCTTATCTTCTTAGGATCCATGTCCCAAGAATGAAAATTCAATCTGCCCAAAGACACACTTGGACTTCTTCAAGTATAATTGATTTTTCCTCAATGCCTGGAAGAGTTGTGCCAAGTGCCTCTCATGGTCTTCCACGTTTTCACTGAAAACCACAATGTCATCTAGGTAGATCACTGCAAACTTGTCCAAGAACAGTCTAAACACATCATTCATCATTGTGCAAGAAGGTTGTTCAGGTGTTGTAGAAACCAAAAGGCATAACAATCAATTCAAAACTGCCACACCTTATCACACACATTGTTTTCGCCTTGTCTCCTTTTGCAATCCTTGCTTGAAAATATCCCTACCTCAAGTATAGCTTAGAGAAAACCTTCACCTTGGCTAACTTGTCAAAACAATATGTGGCCAAAGGTGAGGGATCCTTGTTATTGATGTTTAGCTTGTTCAATGCACAATAGTCCAAGCACAACCTCAACTTTGTGGTGTTCTTCTTTGTCTTAAAGGGGACTGATGTGTCATAAGGATACTGTGAAGGTTTGATGAAGCTAGCATCTATGAGCTCACTCAACTGCTCCCTCAATTATTTGAACTGTAGTCCTGATAGTCGATAAGGAGCCTTCGCCACTGGTCTAGACCTTGGTTCAAGCTTGATACAACGATCAATAATATGCCTTGGTGGGATTCCTTTTGGCAAGTTCCCTAGCATCGTGTTTGCAAATTCATTCAACACATTGGCAAGTTCTAGTGGAACATGCATCCCCATACCCCTTCATCTCCTTCTCCAACCAATGTTGCAGGTATAGTTGTGACCTAAGACGCTAAGCTACCTCTTCATTCTTAGTGTAGAGGCGAAGAACACCTTTTCGTCAAGATTCTTTGTTGTTGTGCACACAACACAAAGATTCTGTTCACCAAATATCACTAGCTATTCCTTAAAAGGCATGAGAACCACCTTGGTTCTCCTTAGAAAGTCTCACCCAAGGATGACTTCAAAGTCATCCAATTGCACCACTATGCAATTGACACAACTCTTCCACTTATCGAACTGAACATGAATCTTTGATGCAAAACCAGTGGTTGCCTTTGCCTTAGAATTGACTGCCTTGACTAAAGCACCACACAATCTAACCTTAATCCCAACATTACCTGCCAACTCCTTCTTCAAGAATTTGTGTGAGGAATCAGGATCTACCATTGCCTTCACCATTCTTCCGTTAAACATGAGGTCCATGTAACAAAGTTGATTCACGTTTTTACCTTCGTTGTTGGCCAAAGTACCCAATCTCTGCACAAACTCCTTCAAGGAAGGCTACTTGTTTCTCATTTCCATAGAAGTCACTTGCACACAACTTGTTACATAGTCATCACCAAGAAATTCACAAATCTGAGTCTTACCTTGATTGGGAGAGCATTGCCTTAGGGTACCTTGTAGTCACTCATTCATATATTCTCGTCTACTCTATGCCCATCTCGGTGGGAATGCTCTCAAACCCAAGTTGACATCCGATGCGCCTTGCATGGTAGTTTCATGTGCCTTCACTCTATTAAAGTGCATTCTTAGGTGCAATGGGACATTTAGATGTCACCTAAAATTGAATTCTACAATTGTAGAGGGGGAGAACATCCACCCAACACTTGCTTTTTCAAGTATTGTTGAAGGTGTTGTCCAACCTTTCTGACCATCACAATGAAAAAAAGCTCTAATACCAACTGTCACAACCTTAGGGGTTTTCAGCTAAGTAGTGCCCTTATTTATTTGTTTCAACATCCCTATAGTTATGCAACATTGTCTTTCTTTCGACATAGGGGCTTGGCCAACCCATGACTACTCTCAACTAGACTACACCTATTCACTTAGAGTCTACCCATAAATACGCTCTAAGCTACATGGGTTAGATATGCAACCAAGTCTCTAACAACTAGACCCATGGCCAACCGTAGTCTTAAAGTATCCAATCTATGCATATTAAAACTTAATCATTTTATTTAAAAGCATCAAGTTAACATCCCAAGCATAAAGAAGCACATCACAACACAAGAGATTGTGACACTCAAGTTAGATGTCTCAAGTCTTTATATTGAAGAATGTTATAACATGTGCCAAAGGGGAGCCTGATCACTGCCCCTACTGATCTTTTACATAAGTTCAAATAAGTTAAGGCCCAAATTGCCTTAGTGTCACCTTACTTGCCTAACTAACCCCCAAAGCATCTATGACCTTGCCTCCTACATGACTCATTCTTCAATGGACTAGGTTACCACTGTCCAAGTTGTTTCACTTGCCTGAAGTGTAACCTCTTCAACACAAAACCGTGTTACCCTCATACTTAGCTCTGTCTTGGTTGATCTTTGCCTTCTCTTATACTTGGAGGGTGGCTAACCATTTCCCCAAACTTGGAGTTTACCCCCAAACAAAGTGCCTTGCACCATCTTCCAACATTAAGTGAACCCAAACTTGCAACTATCCAACCCAAGATGTCAGGTGATTGCAACCACCTCCATGAATTAAGGAATGTTCACTTCTTATGGATAGTGTCTTCCTCAATTTGCACCAATTTCCCAAGCCACTTTCAACTCCTTTATAAACGCAACTCCTGCCAAGTTAAACCCTTTTGCAAAGAATTCTAACTACCAGGCGTGCCCCTCTAGCCTTGTCTCCAATGTTCCAATCGACCGCACTTACTTGCGTTGGTTGGGTAAGGTGCCTACTCCTGTTGGAAAGTGAGGATGTTACAGGTACACTCAGTAGGGCTCTAACATTGGCCTTTAAAGGCTCCAACAAAGATAATTTATGGAAAATTCTAAATAGAGGATCCAAAATTTATTGAAGAAATAATTAAAAAGAAGAGTGATAGGGAGAATCTTGCCCGACAACTAGTCGGTAATCACCTTCATACCACTAATGAGTGTTAGATCACTCGATGTTGGTGGTGGTGGAATCTTCGAAGAATACAAAGTCAGGGACGAGGAGATTGAAATGGCTTTCGAGAGTGCATATTTGGTCATCCCATACTATTTTCCATTTTGTGTTGAAACCATGAATAAGGAATGGTGATTGTTGCTTCTCTTTGTGTGTTATTTTGTAAGAGAGGAATGGAATCCGAGACTTTACTCACCCAACAATGCAACAATAACAAAGGGTTACCTTTCAACATTTTTTTTTTCTTTTGAATGTGGCAAAACTTATCATAACTCAGTTGTTAATTGATAGTGAGTACAACCATCATTCGTTGTTATCTGTGAATGCAGGTTGACCCATCATTGTTATTCAAGGAAAACCATGCCACCTAAAATGATCTATTGGTGGTTTACAAGGTCACAAAGTTTTACTCCCACTAGATGCCTCTAGGTCTTGGGCCATTAACATATTTGCTTATGACCAAGGAAAACAAACTCTTAATCAAAAGTAATATGGACACATGAAACATAAACACAAATAAATAAATAAAAATAAATTAATTCTAAAAAATCCCAATAATTACAATAATTTTGTACCTTTGATATAATGCCAAACAATCCAACCCTGTAGTCAACACAACATAGTATGCAAACAAGGTGATTGCTAGGCATATAGAAACATTTAAAACACATTATAATGAGCATAGCTTAAAACACTAGAATGCATGCATGCCTAGGGAAGTCGTTACATATATCTTTAACCAACTCGAGAAATATAACAATAACATAAAAATGAACAACTCCAAGCCAACAAAGATGCATAACAACCAAAGGACATATCATAAATGACATAATAACAATAGAGATCACAAATTGTATATCTTAGAGTAAGAGGGATCGACCATTCGAGCATGTGATAGGGAGGATGGATTAGGCGATCAATATCCATCTTGTTATATAGTATTGAATGTTGTGGCGAGTGGTGTATTGGTTGTTGGATTCAAAAGCACTTTGAATCCAACAGCCAATACACCACCCACTTGTCAGGTTTGTGTATGGCAATTGCTTCATAGATTTCACACTTGGAGGGAAGAGGGACGCCCCACGATCAATCCTCAAGTCATCCCAACAAGGTTGTCATAGATTCTTGCAATCTGAATAGTAAATTTATGCAATAAATACAATAGAGTAGACAAAGATTGCAAAAGCCATGAATGATGTTCTAATGCAAATCTACAACAACAACCATGTTAAAAAGTCACATCACAAACAAAAACACTTTACTACATTAAATATACCAACTATTTTTGTCATTTGACCATTGAGTTCATACACTTTGCTAAGACCCTGTTTTTATTGGACATAAGGAAACATGATAACGGCTCAAGACCCAAAGACATCTAAAGACATCTGTTTTTAGAGATAGTTTGTCCTCTTAATGATCACTAGTGGGTTATTCCAGGTGATGTGGTTTTCCTTGAATAAGGGTGATGAGTAAGCGTGCATTTGGGAATAGCCGCTTGTGATAAGTTTAGTTTTCCCAATTTCATGAAAAAAATATATCCAAATGTGAAGTGCCGGAGTGCTAAATATGGTTTTGTTCTTTTGGCGCCCATTTTTCCTTCCCTCCAATTTCACACTCTCCCTGGACCGCCCGCCTTTTTAAGCAATCTTCTCCATCTATCGCCTAATTCAGCAAACTGAGTGAAAGAGGGCTCGTGGATTTCAGTCAAGGGTATGCGTCCTTGAACACCGGTAGTAGCAGCGTGAAAGAAAGAATGGTGACATCAAACGTGCATGAATTGAAATACGTTCAAATAGTAGTGGAAGGAAGCGAGGAGTATTACAAGTGTTCTCTCTGTTCCAAAAGCTACTCTCCAATATTTTTTTACAAAGAAGTAAGAAATCATCTGGTTCAAGCCCATTACAGTGCAATTGGAGTTGCATTTGACAATGAGGAGGATGGTGATGAAGGAGGTGGTGCTTATTCTCGCATTGATCTCGACACATGCTCAGATGGGCGATGGGAGGGGCCTGGGGATAGTGATGATTATGGGGCTAGCGATTCTGAAGACGTGCAAGAAGGGGAAGAGGAAAAGGAAGGGGACGGGGATCGATCAGGGGCCGGCAATGCTGGAATCGATGCTGCTGCCTCGGCTTCAACAGCAATGTCATGGCCCGAGAGCAAGAAGGAAGATGTGGATGACGCTGTGGCCAGGTGGTTTTATGCCCATCTCATACCCTTCAATGTAGCGCGTAATCCCTATTTCAAGGAGATGATAGAGGCAATAAACACGGCTGAGAGGTATTACGTAACGCCATCTCCCAGGAGGCTGAAGAGCCTACTGACTGATGAGGACAAGAAGGCCATTGATAAAAGGAAGAGAGCCATCAACCAGAAACGAAAAAGAAAGCGCATGTGGTGAAGATATGCAAGGTTGGGCTTTTAGGGTTTTGAGGTTCTCGGGCATTTTGATGTCATTTTTGTGGTAGTCAAAATTTGGTCGCATGTGGTGAAGATAYGCAAGGTTGGGCTTTTAGGGTTTTGAGGTTCTCGGGCATTTTGATGTCATTTTTGTTGTAGTCAAAATTTGGTCTTGATGATGGCGCATTGCCCTAAAGTTTTGTAGATAGTCTTAATGAGGTGTGTCTATTTTTTCACTCTGGATGTAATATGTCGGTACAGTTTAGATTGAGGTTAATATCAGCTTAATGGAGCCTGCAGGATGTAGTTCTTGATAAATGTAATCGAATTTTGCTTTCCATATACCACCCAATTGCAAGGTCCAGAAAATTACTGTGCTGCTACTGGTTTTGGTTTTGATTTAAATGTTCCCATGTAATTCTATGAATGACATAGTTTTTTTTGCTGGTGGAATTGGTAACTAGTTGGGCACGTAATCGCGTTACACTTGCTACCACATGCGACACACAAGTTTAGTGGGGGAGTTGAACTCGAAACTTACACTTGCTACCACATGCGACACACAAGTTTAGTGGAGGAGTTAAACTTGAAACTTCATAAAGCTTCATATCACGGTACTTGCCAATTAAACTGCTCCCGGGAGCAAATTGCAGAGCTTTACATTTAAATGCACTGGTTAGGTACTGATGAAATCTCTCTCTTAGGATATGATTGAAAAATGGTCTAATTAAACAAGATTCAATCTACAAACTCTTGTTCATGGAGAATGGACTATCAATGACTGTTGAATGGATGTTTTATTTCTTGATGTCTTTTAATGGTTGGAAATTCATGCGAGAGAATTGATATTTCAAAGTCTTCTCAAATGGAAACTCTTACCTGGTGTTTGTTTAAGTGTGTGGCCAGTCATACTCTTGAGGCGTTTTTATTTTGAGCCGGAGACACTTAGTGCTCAAAGGTAACTATCCAGACCATTGAGACTGCAACACAGTTCTTATGAGCAATTGATGTGGACCTGCCAAGTTGTGAGAACATGGTTGGTGTCTGGCAAAATATGAAGATACTTTTTGAGCTTTGAGGCTTACCAGTTCCAAATGAAAATGAAACACAACACTTGGAAGGTCTTGTTGCCCTGGCAACTTATAAAACTGCTCTTCAAAAGGAAGTGTTCATTTGATTATTTTTAAATGACTTCCACTGGTAATCAGATACACTTACAAAGCCCTGTAAGTGGCGCTCAAGTCATATACCATTTCAGGTCTTGGTAGAGGCTGATTGTCTCTCATCTCAATATTTTTACTTCCAACCTAGGAAAGAAGTAGTAACATAGCAATCATAGAGAAGAGAACAGTTGAACGTATGATCTTGTACTTATTTTTGAAGGCATTTCATTATATGGGCCCTTTTATAATGTCAAATGAAAATGCTTGGCAGTCTCATTAAACTATGAGCCAAGGATGCAAAAAGGTGAGGAGTACAAAAAAGAACATGCATATTAGTGAGCTTTACAATAATTTTAGGATCCACGTCTAATTTTATATTCCACATTTGCAACGCTATTGACCCCAACCTATGAAAATCAATCTTTTTTCAATTGGGTCCCTTCTAATCAAAATAAACAACTAAGATTCATCACTTCTATAAAAGCTAGTGCTTTTTGTACAGAAAAGAGATTTATATTCATAATCAGATACACTTATAAACTCAATTCAACATATTTATATAAAAAAGACATTTCTATTATAATTAGATATACTAATAAAGCCCTATAATTGGAGCACAAGTTATATACCATTTCAAGTCATGGTTGAGGCTGATTGTCTGCCATCTCAATATTTTTACTTCTAGCCTAGGGAAGTAGTAATAAAGCAATCATAGAGAAGAGCACAGTTCCATAAAAGCCATTTCATTCCTCAATTCAACATATTGTGAAATTTCTTTGATCCCCTACAAGAGATCAAAGAGATCTAGAAATTTTGAATAGCAATACACTTAGCAATTTTACAAGGGAGAAGGAAAGGAGTGAGAAAAGAAAAAAACTTGGAGTACACAATTCAATTCTCATTAATTATAAATTGAATGAAAAATATGAGTATATAAATCAACTCTAATTTTAAAGGAGGCAATTTGAATTGTATGAGTGATATTTGAACCTAGTTTGGCTTAATTAAGAGCTTAGATGCCTTGATTAGCCATGCAATATCTCAAGAATAAGAAAAAGCTTAAAAAAACAGAGTAAAGCGCTTTCTAAAGTTTTAAAAGCAAGGAAAAGCATAGTAAATCACTTTCACTAGTTAATAAAATCATATTCCCCCTTAAATCTAGGGATAGAGCACTTCTATGGCTCACTTGGTCAAAATTAGTAAAAATTTGATCGTTAGCATCATGAGACCAAGCTCTAAAGTACTTAGATGAGAGATTAATGCTAAGGAGATGGAAAATATGCTCTAACATTTATATAGGGAAGAAATAAGTTAGAGGTTGCTTCTAACTTGTAATTTTACTGGGATTTATGTACGATAATTTATTTATGTATGATGTTTGTTTATTTGAATTATCATCCATCAACTTTGACTAACATTGAATGAGACATTTACTAATCTAAAAAATTAGCCGTAGTCTAAACCTTTTATGTTTTGACCTTTTTTCAAGAATATTTTTTATTTAATTTTGCTCGAAATCTGGCGAGAAATTGTTGGATCTGTAGATTTGAGTGGCTAAGTTTGTATAATTCACAAGTGCCCCATGGATTTCTTAGCACGTTGAATCCATTTATACATTTAGAAAAACAATTTAAACACTAGAAAATTGCGATTCCGTATAGATTTATGTGGTGAGATTCCAACAAAAAGGACCAAAACGTAGAATGTTTAGACAACGCCAAAAAATCATAGGTAAGGGTGTTCATTGTTATAATTATAGGACATTGGCTTATTGTTGCATGGTAGTTGCTGAGACTCTTTCGTGCTTTCAATTTTTTCCCTCCCACATTGTATTTTCCCACTTCTTTACTCCCTTTCATTTCTCTCTTCTATACTTTCCTTTTTTCCCATTTCTTTTTATCCTTTTCTTAGTTACTATACTTAGCCATATTTCAGTTTGCAGACCTTCGGGTTTGCGGGCTATCGCATTTACATTTCCATTCACTTACTCATACATAAGACCACGTCAACACTTAGATTTTTTCTTCAAAGTTGCGGCTACGTGGGCTCAAACATTTGTACTCCTTTTTTCCGCGACCTTCACATTGCACTTCAACTTTCGTGTTATACATTTTGGCCCATCACTTAACTTTTATTTTCATCGTGGATGTCGGGTTCCTAAATGTTCCACTTTTTTGTGCACGCGAGTTCGACTGATCGACCGTCTATACTTGGTTTCTTTAGATCATCTCTCCAGCCGTGGGTTCACGAAAAATCCATATTGAACTTCTCTCACACTCGTCCCCACCATTTACTTTGCATTTCCCAATACACATTAAGTACTATTTAAATGCTAACAATTGTTCTGTCAACTCTGAAAAGCTCGTTATTAATGACAAAAGGCTCGAGGAATTCTCATTTTTTTTGTTTGTTAATTTGTGCAGAATCTGTTGGCTACGCGATTAACCTGTGGCTTGAGAAACCGCGACTCAGGGGCATCTAAGCCGTCAAAATCACCCGGGGATCGCACCCGGCCTGAGCCACACCAACCCTTAACATGGTTGGATTTTTTGTTCCCGCAAGTTTCGAACCGGTGACTTTAACATCACGGAGTGGCTTAACAACACACTCCGTCACCGACTGTCCTACACCTCGGGGACCTCGAGGAATTCTCATTTAATCCTCATTTGCAAAGGGATTAAATTATTATTGTCTTTCAAAAGGGCTAATTTGTGACCATTATCCAACCGAAGAAATAGTTCTATCAACTTAATGACAACATTAGTTCGACAACAGTTATGTGGTGACACTCTGAATATTTTTGGCCACGAAGATCAGAACTTCCATTGGTCGAGAGCTCACTGGTATTATTCCTCCCCTTCTGTTGCACAAAAAGGCAAGAATATGATTTAGACATCTGGTATTGATCTTGTTGGTTGTGTTCCAGAGGTTTTCGACTACAAAGAGATTGATGCATGGTATGTGGACAAGTACGTACTGAATCAAAGGATCATACAACTTCAGGGACATTCTCCAATTTATCTTTCGCCTTAAGTCTTCCGTAAAATGTTAAAGCTTTCAGAGTTGACTCTCACCTTCAAAGGTGAAGATTGTAGAGAATTTTTGAAGAAACATAATAATGGGCTCGACCTCTTGCCAGAGTACTTGGAGAATCCTGCGTATGTCCCAACAAACATAACCAAAATTCAGGTTGACTCTTTAAAGAACCCTTATCGAGAAATTGCATGACTATTTACTAGAGTAACATGTCAGGAGAATATTGCTTCCATATCTTGGATGATTTTATATATTTTGTATTTTATAGTCCAGGAGAAAGCTATTTTTGATTGGGGAAAGCTCATTTCTATTGAAATTGCTTCCCAATTATTGCATTACAAAAAGGATAGGAAATTATTTATGGCTTCTTATTTGATATTTGATATCGTGCATTGTTGTCAATTCCCAAATTTGACTATCAGTAAAAGGGTAAATTGTGAAGCATACCCTGTTACCTTTTGGTATTAGGCATTATGGAGGCATACAACTCCTATATTTTTCTATGAAGTTTATAATGACTTTGTTTCAGTCTTCAAAAAACTTTTGTTGAGCAAAAACACTCCCAGGATATCTATTGAAGATGCCAAATTTTTAGAGAAGAAAGGGAAGATAGAGAAAATGGAAAATCATAGTATCATCAGAATATTTTTCTCAAAGGAAAATCCTTCTTTTCTTCCATATTATGTACCTGATAAATTATTCATCACAGAGGTAGAGAGACAATATAATTTCGGTTGCACTTTTTCCATGAAAAAAAGAAAAAACAATTTATTTCTCTGCCTTGGAAGATTGGAGAATTTGTATTGAGAAATATAAATAAAATTAATGAATTTGCAAGTCATTTTAACAATGTCAGTTTGAAATATGCTGAAAAGATCAAAGGTTTTTATCCAAACAAGATCTTTGTTGAACATATGCAGCGAGTGGGGTTTAATAATTCCTTCATTCAATTTGTTTTGAGCGAAGAAGAAGTAAATATCCAGAACACTCATGTGCTTGACATTGTCGATTTGGAAACATTACTTAGCAGTAATGATCTTTATAAACAAAAAGGAAAAAATCTCGGTGAAAAAAGTGCTTAATCTCCAATTGTCACTTCGAAGAATGCTACCACCAGGAGCACTACTCTAGCGGCCCACCCAATTAAGAAGTCTGTCAACAATAGTTCTAGTGGAGGAGGAGATAAGAATCCTCCCTCTGGAAAAATTGGAAGTTCACACAAACTGCCCGTGAGAAAGAAAAGAAAAACCCCATTGCAGGAGGAAGAGAACAATCTCATAGAAAATGATATTCAAAGCTTCTCCTTGAAAGATATGGAACTGGAAGCAGACATTGAAAAGATATTTCCTGCAATAGAACAACATGAGCATGCTTTTCAACAAGATATGCATTGAAAGTTCTTGGGAATGAAACTTTTAGTGAGGAAGAATCCTTAACTTTTCAAAGCGTTGTTTTTGATAAATAATCTAAAAAGTTGATTGTGGAAATAAATAACCAGAAAAATAAGAAAGGGAAATTCCGCTCAGAGGTTGACCTCAAGTATATGCGAATGTCCCAAATTTGCAAAATTAATAAGGCAATTGGGGATGCACTTGATGATTCTATTGATGGTTTGGAGGCTAAGAATGTCAGTTTAAAGGAAAATATCAAAGAATTGGAAACTGCCTTTAGAGGAATCCAAAGAATTGTATTCAGTCTGAATCTCTTTTTAAAAGAGATGATCATGCTAGGAATCTCATGGAAGAAGTATCGGTCTGAAAATTCCAAGAAACGAGAAATGTTAATATTAGGACTGACAATTCCCCAAAATATGTCAACTTGGGAGTTGATTGCAGAGTTGATGAAGTTGATCAATATGTCACACTTTTTAAAGAATATCCCGATGTGTTCACATGGAGTTATGATGATTTAAAGGCATATGAAAAAACAATATTTTAGCACATTATTCCATTAAGAGAATGAACAAAGCCTGTCAAGGATAATATAAGGATGATGAACCCCAAGTTGAAGCCATTGGTAAAGGATGAACTGAAAAAGTTAAAGAAAGTTGGAATAATATATCCCATCAAACATTCTGATAGGATTTCAAATCCGATGGTTGTGAGAAAAAAGACTCGGGAGATTCAGATGTGTGTAGATTTTAGAGATCTTAATCAATCAAATGTAAAAGATTATTATCCTTTGCCTAACATGGAATTTCTCCTCAAACAAGTCACGAGATCAGCTTGCATGTCCATATTAGATGGTTTTTCTGGGTATAATCAAGTCTTGGTTGCAGATAAAGATAGAGCAAAGACAACCTTCATAATGCCTTGGGAGATATATGCATGTGGTCAGATGCCCTTTGGTTTAAAGAATGATGGAGCTACATTTCATAGGGCTATGGATCACACCTTCGAGGGTTTTATAGGAAAATTCACGATGGATTATCAAGATGATTTAACAATCCACTAAAAAACAAGGAGTGAGCACATCCATCACTTGAGGAAAGTTTTTGATAGATGTAGATTATATGGAGTTTCTCTGAATCCAAAGAAATGTTTATTTTTTGTAGTTGAAGGAAAATTATTGGGTCATATTGTGTGCAAAGAAGGAATATATATTGATCCTGAGAGAGTTAAAACTATAAATGAACTCAACCCTCCATCATTCAAGAAAGGAGTTCATTCGTTTTTTGGCAAGATTAACTTTGTATGCAGATTTGTCCCTGATTATGCAAGTATTGTGAAACCAAATTATGCAATTATTTTTTGTTATGCTAGTATTATGAATTATCCTTTGCCTAACATGGAATTTAACCTCCAACAAGTCACGAGATCAACTTGCATGTCCATGTTAGATGGTTTTTCTGGGTATAATCAAGTCTTGGTTGCAGAGGAAGATAGAGAGAAGACAACCTTTATAATGCCATGGGAGACATATGCATATGCTTGGATGCCCTTTGGTTTAAAGAATGTTGGAGCTACATTTCAGAGGGCTATGGATCATGCCTTCGAGGGTTTGATAGGAAAATTCATGGTGGATTACCATTATGATTTAACAATCCACTAAAAAACAAGGAGTGGGAACATCCATCACTTGCAAAAAGTTTTTGATAGATATAGAATATATGGAGTTTCTTTGAATCCAAAGAAATGTTTATTTGTTGTAACTGAAGGAAAATTATTGGGTCATATTGTGTGCAAATAAGGAATATATATTGATCCTGAGAGAGTTAAAACTATAAATAAACTCAACCCTCCATCATTCAAGAAAGGATTTTAGTCATTTTTTGGCAAGATTAACTTTGTACGCATATTTGTCCCTGATTATGCAAGTATTGTCAAACCGATCAAGTCACTGTTGAAAAATGATCAAAGGTTTGAATGGACTTCAGATACACATGAAGCTTTTAATAATGTCAAAAAGCCAATCACTACAGCCCCAGTCCTCATTAGTCTAGACTTCCAAAGAGACTTTATCATTTATTCATTTACAACAAAAACTGTCGTGGCATCCGTTCTTACTCAAAGAAATGACAAAGGTGAAGAATTACCAATTAGTTTCATGAGCAAGACCCTTCATGATTATGAATTAAGATATTCAGAATTGGAGAAACAAGCCCTGTCTCTTGTAAAAGCAATAGCACTCTTTCAGACTTACATATTAAACTCTCATTTCATTTCATATGTTCCATCCTCTCACGTCAAGACACTTTTAAATCAACAATTGAGAGAAGGAAAAGGGGAAAATTGGTTGGAAACGATTCAAGAGTATGACATTGAAATTAAGCCTTTAAAGGTAGTCAAAGGACATGGTTTGTGTAAGATCATTGCGAATGTTGATGCTTTGGATGGAGTAATTTTGATTTCAGTTGGAGAACCTATCGTTGTTTCAAAATGATATAAAGATATTATAATATACTTGAGGTCCGGACAATTCCCAGTCACCATGAGCCTAAAGGAACGAAGAACATTGGAAATGAAGTCAAATTAGTATGTGTTGATTGCTGATGTCTTATTCATAAGGAACTATGATGGAATATTATTAAGGTGTGTTGATGAAAAGAGAGCTCAAGAATTAATGCAAGAATTCCATGAAGGTATATGTGGCAGACATTTTTCGTCCACTGCTACGATCCATAAAATAATAAGAGTCGGGTTTTATTGGCCATTAGTTTTTAAAGACTCATATGCTACTATAAAAAAATGTGTATATTGTCAACAATTTTCAGGGAAAATAAAAAGATCTGCAATGCCATTACAACCTATATTTGTAGAACAACCATTTTCCCAATGGGGACTGGATGTCATTGGACCAATACATCCAAATTCAAGTAAAGGCCACATATACATCCTCACCGCTACATATTATTTTACGAAGTGGCTGGAAGCAGTAACATTAAAAAGTGATGACTCTGAAGAATTGATTAAGTTTCTCAAAGATAATATATTGTCAAGATTTGGTCTCCCAAAAAAATTCATTACTGACAATGGTTCAATTTTCAATGGGTCAAAATTTACACAGTTTTGTGGAAAATATGGCATCGTCATGGAACAATCATCAAATTACTATCCACAAGGGAATGCTCTTGCATAATCCACCAATAAGACACTCATTCAAATATTAAAGAAAACTATTGATAATAATCAAAAGAATTGACATTTGAAATTGATAGATGCTCTATGGGCAAGCATAATGACTCCAAAAGACAGTACTGAAATATCTTCGTATATGTTGGTTTATGGGAAAGAAACAAAAATTTCAATCAACCTCAAGTTAAATGCCTTGACTTATGCAGTTAATATAGAGGATACAAAAGATAATACTCTTATGCAAAATATATTAAATCAATTATTAAAATTGAAAGAAGAACGAAGTGAAGCTTTGTATAGAACTTCTCAGAGACAACAAAGTATCAAAAAATATTTTGATCAGAGTGCAACAATAAATAATTTTAAAAAGGGTGAACTAGTGTTACTCTAAAACAAAGCTAACGAGAAACCATCAATACACACAAAGTTTGAAGCACTTTGGATTGGACCATATATCATTGAAAAGATTCTGGGTTTTAATTCATATATGCTCAAAGACATGAAGGGGAAAATGTTAATGTTGCCTATTAATGGATGACATTTGAAAAGTTTTTTTGCCTGGAATTTTCTCTTCTCCTTGTACATAGTTTTCAATTTATTTTGTACATCCTTACTATTCGATTCCAAAGCTCAAATGATAGAAACATATGGTCATGGAGATTCTGGATTTTTAACAACCCATAGGGGGTTATCATCCCACAGTTGGAGCCAGTTGTTGAGACATTTTCGTGCTTTCAGTTTTTTCCCTCCCACATTCTATTTTCCTACTTGTTTACTCCCTTTATTTTCCCCCTTCTATACTTTCATTTTTTCCCATTTCCTTTTATCCCTTGTTTTTTCTCTTTCTTGGTTACTATAATTATTTGTATTTCAGTTCGTGAACCTTCGGGTTCACCGACTATCACATTTACATTTCCATTCACTTACTCATACATAATTCCTCTTCAACACTTAGAATTTTTCTTCAAAGTTGCGAGTATGCAGGCTCAAACATTTTTTCTCCTTTTTTCCGCGACCCTCACATTGCACTTCAAATTCTGTGTTCTACATTTCTCCCATCACTTAACCTTTATTTTCATCGCGGATTTCGGGTTCCCAAATGTTCCACTTTTTCACACGTGCGAGTCCAACCGATCGCTTGTCTATACTTAGTTTCTTTGGATCATCTCTCCAACCGCGGGTTTGCGGGTTCACGAAAATTCCATATTGAATTTCTCTCACATCTGTCCCCTCCATTTACTTTGCATTTCCCAATACACATTAAGTACTATTTAAATGATAACAACTATTGTGAAGAATCTGAAAAGACCGTTATTAATGGCAAAAGGCTCGAGGAATTCTCATTAGATTCTCATTTAATCCTCATTTGTGAAGGGATTAAATTATTATTATCTTTCAAAAGGGCTCATTTGTGACCATTATTCAACCGAATAAATAATTCTATCAACTTAATGGAAGCATCAGTTCGAAAACACTTCTGTGGTGACACTCTGAATATTTTTGGTTGCGAAGATCATAACTTCCAGTGGTTGCGAGCTTACCCGTATTATTCCTCCCCTTCTATTGCACAAAAAGACGAGAACATGATTTGTACATCTGGTATTGCGCTTGTTCGTTATGTTCCATAGGTTTTCAACTGTAAGGATATTGTTGTGTGGTGTGTGGACAAGTACGTACTGAATCAAAGGATCATACATCTCCAGGGACATTCTCCAATTTCGCTTTCGCATCAAGTATTCCATAAAATGTTGAAGCTGCCAGAGCTGAATCTCACCTTCAAAGGTGAATATTGCTGAGAATTTTTGAAGAAACGTAATAACGAGCTTGACTTTTTTCCAGAGTACTTGGAGAATCATGCGTCTGTCCCAACAAACATAGCCAAAATTCAGGTTGACTCTTTAAAGAACCCCTATCGAGAAATTGCATGACTATTTACCAGAGTAACAGGTCAGGAAAATACTGCTTCCATATCTCGAATGATTTTATATATTATGTAACTTACAGTCCAAGAGAAAGCTATTTTTGATTGGTGAAAGCTCATTTCTATCGAAATTGCTTCCCAATTATTGCATTACAAAAAAGATAGGAAATTCTTGATGGCTTCTTATTTGATATTTTCTATTGTGCATTGTTGCCAATTCCTAAATTTGACTATTAGTAAAAGGGTAAATTGTGAAGCATACTTTGTTCCGTGTTGGTATTAGGCATTATGGAGGCATAAAACCCCTCTATTTTTCTACGAAGTTTATAATGATTTTGTTTCAGTCTTCAAAAAAATTTTGTTGGGTGAAAACACTCCCAAGATATCTGTTGAAGTTGCTAAATTTCTAGAAAAGAAAAGGACAATAGAGAAAATGGAAAATCATAACTTATCATAAGAATATTTTGCTCAAAGGAAAATCCTTCTTTCCTTCCATATTATATACCTGATAAATTATTCATCACAGAGGTAGGGAGGAAATATAATTCCGTATTTCACTTTTTCCATGAAAAAAAGAAAAAAATGATTTATTCCTCTGCCTTGGAAGATTGCAAAATTTGTATTTAGAAATATAAATAAAATTGATGAATTTGCAAATCATTTTAACAATGTCAGTTTAAAATATGCTGAAAAGATTAAAGGTTTTGATCCAAACAATATATTTGTTGAACATATGCAGTGAGTGGGGTTTAGTAATTCCTTCATTCACACTGTTTTGAACGAAGAAGAAGAATTCGATAGCCAAAACACTCATGTGCTTGGCACTGCCGATTTGGAAAAATTATTTGGTAGTAATGATCTTTATAAACAAAAAGGAAAAAATACCAGTGAAAAAAGTGCTCAATCTCGAGTTGTCACTCCGAAGAATGATACCCCCAGGAGCAGTACTCCAACGACCTACCCAATTAAGAATTATTTCAATAACAATTCTAGTGGGGGAGGAGATAAGAATCCTCCCTCTGGAAAAATTGAAAGTTCACACAAATTTCCTGTGAGAAAGAAAAGAATAAACCCATTGCAGGAGGAAGAGAACAATCTCATAGAAAATGATATTCAAAGCTTCTCCTTGGAAGGTATGGAACTGGAAGTAGACATTGAAAAGATATTTACTGCAATGGAACAACATGAGCATGTTTTTCAACAAGATTTTGGATTGGCAGTTGTTGGGAATGAAACTTTTAGCGAGGAAGAATCCTTCACTTTTCAGAGCATTGTTTTTTATAAAGAATCTAAAAAGATGATTGTAGAAATAAATGAAAAAAAAAATAAGAAAGGAAAATCCCGCTCAAAGGCTGACCTCAAGTATATGCGACCTTCTTAAATTTCCAAAATTCGTAAGGAAACCATGGATGTGCTTGATGATTCTATTGATGGTTTGGAGGTTGAGAATGTCATGTTAAAAGAAAAGATCAAAGAATTAGAAACTGCCTTGATGCCTCTTCCCATTTTAGCTATCCCTTTCACAATGATAAAACCAATCACACCTGGTATCAAATTCAAATGATCATCAAGTTTTCTTACATCAATTCAAAATTATGTTGAGAAAAATATTAAAAAGAGAATGTCACTGGTAATAGAGCCATGGGAAGTCTCTAAAAATATTGTTTCTTTTGGTTCGAGAGCACAAGCATTTCATGAATATCTTCAAGATGATTTTAAAAATGAAGAACGATTTTATATAGATGTTGTTTTACCATTTGGGATAAAAGTTTCAAACATGACAGAAGAGAGGAGGAGAGAATACGATCTGCCTCTCCCAGTCGAATCAAACAGTTGAACGCCTGTTGGAAAGAAAATATTAAGAATATGAGAAATATTGTCCAAGCATGCAATGAAGTTATAGTAAAAAGAGAAGAACTATTCAGAAGACTTACATAAATAGATTTAGCAGGTAGGATCGACGAGGTCCAAGATCCGAAATTAATTTTCAATTCAATGTTTATGACAAAGAAATAGTTTGATAAACACATGGAGATACTAAAGGGATTATCGACTGAGAAATTTAATGGCATAATTGAGTATGGTGAAGAAGAAATCAATAATTGGCTTATTGATTATTCTATAAAAAATAAAGATATTGAAGAATCAATCCACGATATTTCTCATGACCTAAGAGATTTAGAAGGGGAACTATTTAACATCAAAGTTAGACACGAGATAAATCTTGTTCCCATGAAGAATTACATTGAAGATTGGTTTAAAAGCGCAATTGATGAGTTAACGAAAGAGGGCCAAGAAACGACAGTTGGGACAGTTCTGATAACCACTAGCAAGGAGAATAAACAAACAACAACAAGCAAATGAAAAATGAAATATACCATCGTAGTAAGTTCATGTTGATCACATTCTTATTTCCTTATCAATTTTCATCAAGTTATTCCGCTTCTTTGATTAGAAAGGTCTAACTGAAACTTGAATACTTCCTTTTTGTCTTCCTTCCTTCTACATCTGCCCACCTTCTTCTCTCCACAATTTATTCCTTGTTTATATTTAATTTTATGGCCTGCAAGAGCCCTAATCCCAACCCCCTAGACAAACCTATTTTAATTTCAAAGCATTGTAATAGACCTTAATATTTTTTAGAAATCCCAAGAGAACTAAGTCGGGATCAGTTTTGACGGTGTTTTATAACTCTGAGTTTTGAGTATAAAATATTTGAAATTGGTCTATCATTTTCTTCTTTTGAGCTTTACATGTGTTTACTCTATCAAAGTTCTCTTATACATCTGGATCATCTTCTTTTATTTTTATGTGTGATCAGAAATATTTATTTTCACTATGATGGATTGAGGAAAATTTATTTATATTCTCAAATGTGTGACGTGTGAGGTTCCTGGTCAACTCTCATGCATTCTCTTAAAATAAAACACTTTTATTTTTCTACAATTTTTATCTTTCTTTGAGTATAAGAGTGGAATTTCTCAAGGTCTTATATCATCTTTAAATCTAGAGTATCAAAGAATATCATAAACCAAAGAGGAGTACCACTTCTATAAAAATGAAGGAAGATTAATATCCTCGTGAGGTTGTCGTTTTGGTCTTGATAGATTCAAGCGTCAAAAGTTTTGGCGACCATACTGGGGAACAACTGAAAATTTTTAAATTTGGTTTAACATTTTTGAAAATACACGACTTTGCCTTAGGCTAATCATCCCCAGTTAGAAATTGGATTAAATAATCAACGAAGCGTTTTGCATCAACTATATAATATTGTAATAACAACATCCGAAACCAGGGAAGAATTAGAAAGATCTTAGAAAACACTAGTCCAAGAAGAAGAAAGATAAATTATTCGAAGACAAAGGAGGGAAGAAAGACAAGACCGAAGGAACGAGAGGCAAGCACGAAGAGCATTAGAACAAGGCTGAAATTGAAACTGGATAAATATGAAGGACCCCTCACTAGAAGCAAAAGCAAGCAGTTAGATACTTTAAAAAGTGAATAACTTATTCATGATGAAAATGATAAACTACTAGAAATGGAAGAAAGAAATGAAGAAAGACGTGAAGGACTACACAAAGAAAGACGAGAAGAAAGAAGGTGTGAAGAAAACATAGATCAATGAATGAGAATATTTAGAAACCATAGAAGAATGAGTGATTCTCCTCTTGACCTGGGAGGCGAGCAACATGAGTTCCCAACCCTTCCTAAGGGTACTTTGAAAGAATTTTTTTGGAGATGGAACAATTAACGCTAAAAGACATGTTGATTTATTCTTGGATGTTTGTGACTTTCATCTCGTGGAACATGATGATGTAATGGTAAGGTTGTTTCTCCAAACCTTATCAGGCCAGGCTTATGAATGGTATACAACATTGCCCACCATATCTATCGGTTCATTCGATGATCTCGAGAACATGTTTCTGACTATGTTTCCCCCCCTTGTCGCATATAACACTATTAACGCTAATTTTACTCAGATTTGCTTGAAGAAGAATGAGAGAATACAAGATTTCGATCTCAGCTTTAATAAAACCCCATAAAATATTCCCAAAGATAAGAGACCAAATGACCCAGTGATACTTGGTTGTTATAAGAATGTGATGCCACCAAATGTAAAATTTTCTATAAGAACATCCCAAATCGATAACTTAGAGGAAGCAATGACTAAGGACACGAAAATGGAGGAAATCATGATTGAAATGAGTGCTGACTCTGATATCATCCTCATAAAAGTACAGAGGCAGATGGGTAGTTTGAATATTGATGATTAAGGAGCCTCTAGTTCGAGATGAAATGAAGAAATTTTTTTGCGACCAAGTCAAAATCATGCCACTAGAAGAGGGTTTTTTAAGGGAACAATACCAGATGTGAAGGTAGACCCTATTGCAACACAAAAAACCAAGAAAATGATTCAGATTGCACAAATGAATAGAACAATCAGGAAAATGCAAAATGAAATAACCAGATTGAGAATAAATGATAATTTTGTACCAAACTCGAGAATGTCGGTCCAAGAACAAAGAAGGAACCTTCCTTAAGAAAATAGAGTGAGGTTTGAAAATACTGATAATCAACAAAGGCAAAGGGTCCCCAAACATCCAGTTATGAATGTAGCGGTTCTGGATGAGCCATATGCTGAACATATAACTGAGCAAGAAAATGACTATTTACCAGAGGAAATTTTTGAACCTGTAAAGATGGACGGATGCGAGATGCCCATGTATATATTTGAAGAAGGCGACAATGATACTGACTCGCAAGAGAATGTTTCCCATGTTAAATTTTTAGCTCGGGAGGTACTCCGCATGTGTGTCTTGTATGCAGAAGTAACCTTGTACCTACACTAATAGACACTTGACTTTGTAATGGGTTTTTATAAAGTTGTGATAAAGTGGTTCTTTTATTAAAGTGACATTTTTTAATAAAGTGTACCTTCTAATATTAAAGTGACTTTATCTCATAAAGTACTACACTTATGTTATAAAGTGAAAATGTACTTCGATATTTTAAAGTGATTTATTTTGGAGGGAATGAATCATGACCCTTGATCTTGTAAAGACAAGATTAGATCTTGGCCATTAGATTTAGGGTTGGAGAAGCTGAAGGGTCACTTTCAAATTATAAGAGAATGCATTGGATAGTGTGCAAGACACATTGAGAAAGAGTTTGAGAGAGATTTTTCGAGAGAGCTTGAGAGAGGAAAGAGGGCAGCAAGGAGGGCGCATTTCCCAAGAGAGATTGGGCACAAATCCCAAGGGAATATTTATGTGTGAGTGATGATAGCTATTGCTGCTATTGGAGGCTGTAATGTACGGATCCATACAGTCCGTACAACAAGGGAAAGAGGGCACATAAATCGAGACAAGTTTGGAACAGTTTTCGAGGCTGTTTTGGAGGGTTTTTCTTGCTGTAGCAGGGCCGTATAGAGTTGTCCGTACAACAAATTGTGGGAACATTTTCCAAGGTGTTGATTTCTGGGCAGGCCATACAACAATACAAATTTGGCACGTTTTCCAAGGTAGAATATTGTGTGGGTAGTTTTTGTGTGCTGTAAGTGGATTTCTCTTGCTGGAAATTGTATTGTTGCTACTGCTATATCTTTCCTGAAGCTACTAAAATCTCTCTCTCTCTCATTGGGTTTCCCCACATTGGGGTTTCCCTTGCATGCTTGAATTTCTGAGTTGAATGGTTGCTCTTGATTGTGTTTATTTCACTGGCTTAGCAATGCGTATTTATGCTTATGGTAGTTTCTGAATGTGGGTTTATACATTTCAGAGTTCATAGAAGACAATTATCTCTAGGTTGCTAAGTGTATGACAAAATATTTACTTGCTGATTTTGTCATTAAATTTCTACATGGTATCAGATCTTGGGCTCTGAGTGACAGTGAGCAGTGAGATTTTTGGGCAAGTTTGAAGGGGGAAATCTGTTGTTTGTTTTCCTTTGAATAGTGACAGGGAATATGGATGCATGCATTATATTTGAGGATCGGTTGGATGGCATTTCCAACTATTTGCAATGGAAGGTCCGAATGTCAGTTGTTCTCAAGGAGAACAAGATTTGGAATTATGTCAGTTCTGTTGTTGTGGCTCCCATAGAAGATCATGTTGCTTTGGATTTGCATGAACTAAATGAGGCCAAATCTCAGAGGATTATTCTGGATGGGGTGAAGGACCACCTTATCCCACACTTGGCTGAGAAGAAGACATCCCAAAATATGTGGGATGCACTTAAAAAATTATTTGAGGCGAAGAATGAAAAACGGAAGATGGCCTTGAAGGATAAGCTGCATGATACCAAGATGGGTAAGGGGGAGAGTGTGTCTTCGTATCTTACCTGGGTATCTCAAGTGAAAGATGAGATGGATGCAGTTGGGGAGGTCATATCGGATTCAAATTTGGTGAGGATAGTCTTGAAAGGCTTCACCAAGTAATGGGAAGTCTTCGTGAAGTGTGTGGTGAGGCATGAGCATCTTCTAGATTGGAGAAGACTATGGGATGTTTCATTCAGTAGGAGATCCAAGAGGGATATCATAGCAGTGGTTAAAAGGAAGACATAGTTGAGGAGAATGTTTCTCTTGCTGCAAAGAGAAAGAATAAAGGAAGTTCCAAGAGGGACTTGAGTAAAGTCAGATGTTACTATTGTAACCAGTTGGGGCACCTTGCTTCTCAATGTCCTGAGAGGAATAAGAAGAAGAAGGAACATGAGGGGCATGAGACAACTGCTACAACAACCATGGAGGATGTTTCTTTCAAGTACAACAAGGAATTTTCTTTGGTTACTCTAGTATCCAGTGTCGGTAGTGGAGGATTTGGGGGTGATTTCAGATGGATTATTGATAGTGGAGCCTCTTGTCACATGAGGGGAATCTGGTGATTATTCCTTATTATCACAGAGAAAATTCCTAACCGAATGGTGGAGAGTGAAGGTGGTATGGAACGAGCTGTACGTCGAGTTGGAAGGGTTAGATTCTGACTTGAGTACGGAGGATTCCTGGAGATTGATGGAGTTCTCTTTGTTCTAGGGTTGATGGTTAACTTGCTCTCAATCTCAGCCTTGGAGAATGATGGATACTGTACATTGTTCAAGAGGGTACATGTATTTATCTACATGGAGGGAGCGGACCCAGTGGAACCACAACTGATTGGTGATTGGGTGGACAGGTTGTACATGTTGCGAGGGCAACCTTAAAGATATGATTTAGCGTCGGATGAGGAGTAGGAGGCTCCTAAAATTGTGATGGTCCCAAGGATTCAATCTTACATTCCAAGAGAAGAGAGGGAATCTCTTATGAGCACCAAAAGGAGGCTCAGCTGGTGTGATCAAACCGATGCTCAAGGTGGAGTGGATTCTCCTAGGAGCTCATGGTTCAAAGTAGATGTAAGGAGTAGATATTCTAGTTCAAGTTCTGTGCATGTGTTTAGGATGGCTCTAGGTTCAGAGGGAGCTCCTACTGAGCACAGTGTGATGGGACCGGATGATGGTGATGGAAGTGAGTACATCCCTCACTAAGAGGGAGTGTAAGCTTTTTAGCTCGAGAGGTACTCCACGTGTGTGTCTTGTATGCAGAAATAACCTTGTACCTACACTAATAGACACTTGAATTTGTAATGGGTCTTTATAAAGTTGTGATAAAGTGGTTCTTTTATTAAACTGGCTTTTTAAATAAAGTGTAGCTTCTAATATTAAAGTGACTTTATCTCATAAAGTGCACTTATGTTATAAAGTGAAAATGTGCTTTGATATTTTAAAGTGATTTATTTTGGAGAGAATGAATCAAGACCCTTGATCTTGTAAGGGAAAGATTAGATCTTGGCCATTAGATTTAGGGTTGGAGAAGGTGAAGGGTCACTTTCAGATTATAAGAGAATGCATTGGGTAGTGTGCAAGACACATTGAGAAAGAATTTGAGAGAGATTTTTCGAGAGAGCTTGAGAGATGAAAGAGGGATGCAAGGAGGGCGCATTTTCCAAGAGAGATTGGGCACAAATCCCAAGGAAATATTTCTGTATGAGTGATGATAGCTATTGTTGTTGTTGGAGGCCATACTATACGGATTCGTACAGTCCGTACAACAAGGGAAATAGGGCACAAAAATCGAGGCAAGTTTGACACGATTTTCGAGTCTGTTTTGGAGGGTTTTTCTTGTTGTAGCAGGGTCGTACATAGCTGTCCATACAACATATTGTGGGCACATTTTCCAAGTTTCTTATTTATGGGCAATCCGTACAACAATACGAATTTGGCACATTTTCCAAGGAAGAATATTGTGTGGGCAGATTTTATGTGTTGTAAGTGGATTTCTCTTGTTGGAAATTGTATTGTTGTTGATGATATATCTTTCTTGAAGCTAATAAAATATCTCTCTCTCATTGGGTTTCCCCACATTGGGGTTTTCCCTGTCATTGCCTAAATTTATGAGTTTTTCTGAATTGAATGGTCGTTGTTCATTGTGTTTATTCCGCTGCAAAATTGCTTAGCAATGTGTATTTATGATTATGGTAATTTTTGAATGTGGGTTTAGACATTTCAGAGTTCATAGAAGACAATTATCTCTAGGTTGCTAAGTGTATGACAAAATATTTACTTGCCGATTTTATCATTAAATTTCTACAACCCAAACACGGGAATTTGTAAGTAAATCCAAAAACAAAGATTTTGAAAAGGAAAAAGAAAAAAATAAAGAAAAAGATAAAGAAAAGGGGAATGAGAAAGAGGCCAATAAAAATGTGACGAGTAACATTGGAGCCAAAAAGAAACATCTAATATCAAACCCTCCCCAGATGAAATATAACGTTGTAGAGGATTTGAGTAAGTTGAGGATTACTCTTCCCTTCACAGAATTGGTGAAGACCCCTTAATAGAGGGAACACATTTTGAAATTATTGGATGACCCAACTAGAAAAATGGAAACCATTGTCATAAGTCCAAAGAAAATCCAAAACACATCAACAATCAAGTTGAGAGGCAAAGTCCCACCCTTCTATATTTCAATTAAGAACCATGATGTTGCACTCCACAACTGTCTACTTGAAACTGGCATGAAAAATAATATCATGTCACTGACAATAATGGAGGCGTTGGGTACGAGTTGCACCAAATATTATGAAACATGTGAAATCATTTATGCGATTGATTCCGGGAAGGTGCCGACTTATGGAGAAATCAAATATTTTTATTCTTGGATCACTGTTGCTCCTCATATTATTACAATTTTCAATATTGCGGTGGTGGATCTTCCTCCTGCATATGGAGTTGTCCTAGGAAGAGATTGGTCATCTATGATTGGAGGCTACATAATGAATGATGGAAGATGGATGATGTTTCTAGATAAAGAAGAAGCAATGATCAAGGTTCCTCGCGAACCCAGGAGGAAGTTTTCCTTCAAAAAGAAGGATAATGAACTAATGGAAGATTATATAGACGTTGGGATCGAAAATTATGCTATCCTAGACATGGAGAAAATTGAGGACATGGAAAATCAAGATAATTGTTTTAAGGGTTACTTGAGGATGTCATTTGATGGAGCCTGCTCAAGTTCAGGGAGTGGAGTTAGAATTATCCTTATAAACCCATAAAAAGTTGTGCACCCACATGTTGTTAGACTTGAATTTGCATGCACAAATAATGGGGTGGAGTATGAGGCTTTGATTCAAGGAATACTCCTTGCACAATAAATGAATATAGAACATTTAATTGTAACCGGTGACTCTGAGTTGGTAATAAATCAAGTTACCCAAAAATATATGATTAAGAAAGAAAGACTTAAATTGTATTTCAAAAGAGTGAGTGAATTGATGGAATTTTTTGCTCTTTTAATATTTCTTTCATCCCAAGGGATAAAAATCAGAAGGTAGATTCATTAGCTTTAGCGGCTTCACTGTCGAACCCAGATGATGTTCAGAGAAAAACATATTTTCAGGTAAAAAGAGTATTGGTAAAAAGAGTATTTTGACCTTATGTACCTGACGATCAAGAGTATTTACAAGTGTTTGAGAATGTTGAGTAGCTAGAATTTATTTTAGCAAATAATGATGAAGATGAAGATAATGACATCATTGATGTTTTGAAGAATTGTATTAAGTCTGAATCTCTTTTTACAAGAGATGATAATGCTAGAAATCTCCTGGAAGAAATATTAGTCTGAAAAGTTCGAGAAATGAGAAAGGTTAATATCATGACTCACGGTTCCCAAAAATATTTCAACTTGAGAGTTGATTGCACAGTTGATGAATTTGTTCAACATGTCACACTTTTTAAAGAATATCTTGATGTGTTCACATGGAGCTATGATGATTTAAAGGCATATGATAAAACAATATTTCAACACATTATTCCATTAACAGAAGGAACAAAGCTTGTCAAGAAGAAGATAAGGATGATGAACCCCAAGTTGAAGCCACTGGTAAAGGTTGAACTGGAAAAGTTAAAGAAAACAAGAATAATATATCCCATCAGACATTTTGATTGGCTTTCAAATCCGGTGGTTGTGCGAAAAAAGACTTGGGAGATTAAGATGTGTGCAGATTTCAAGGATCTTAATAAATCAAGTGTAAAGGATAATTATCCTTTTCCTAACAAGGAATTTCTCCTCCAACAAGTCACGATATCAAATTGCATGTCCATGCTAGATTGTTTTTATGGGTATAATAAAATATTGGTTGTAGAGGAAGATAGAGCGAAGACAACATTCATAATGCCTTGGGAGACATATGCATATGCTCAGATGCCCTTTGGTTTAAATAATGCTAGAGATACATTTCAAGGGCTATAGATCATGCCTTTGAGATTTTGATAGGAAAATTCATGGTGGATTACCAAGATGATTTAACAGACCATTCAAAAATAAGGAGTGAGCACATCCATCACTTGAGGAAAGTTTTTGATAGATGTAGATTATATGGATTTTCTATGAATCGAAAGAAATGTTTATTTGTTGTAACTAAAGGAAAATTATTGGGTCATATTGTGTGAAAAGAAGGAATTTATATTGATCCCGAGAGATTTAAATCTATAAATGAACTCAACCCTCCATCATCCAAGAAAGAAGTTCAATTATTTTTTGGCAAGATTAACTGTGTACGAAGATTTGTCCCTGATTATGCAAGTATTGTGAAACAATCAAATCACTATTGAAAAAGGTCCAAAGGTTTGAATGGAATTAGGATACTCGAGAAGATTTTAATAATATAAAAAATACAATCACTACAGCCCTAGTCCTCTTTAGTCTAGATTTCCAAAGAGACTTTATCATTTATTCATTTGCAACAGAAACTGTCGTGGCATCCGTTCTTACTCAAATAAATTCCAAAGGTGAATTATTACCAATTAGTTTCATGAGAAAGACCCTTCATGATTATGAATTAAGATATTCAAAATTGGAGAAACAAGCTTTGTCTCTTGTAAAAGCAGTGGCACACTTTTAGACTTACATATTAAAGTCTCATGTCATTGCATATGTTCCCTTCTCTCTTGTTAAGATGCTTTTAAATCAACAATTGAGAGAAGGAAAATGGGAAAATTGGTTGGCAAATATTCAAGAGTATGACATTGAAATGAATCCTTTAAAGGCAGTCAAAGGACATGGTTTGTGTAAGCTCATTGCGAATGTTGATGCTTTGGATGGAGTAATTTCGATTTAAGTTGGAGAACCTATGGCTGTTTCAGAATGGTATAAATATATTATATTCTACTAAAGGTTTGGACAATTCCTAGTCACCATGAGCCAAAAGGAACGAAGAACATTGTAAATGAAGTCAAATTAGTATGTTTTGATTATCGATGTCTTATTCAGAAGGAACTATGATGGAATATTATTAAGCTGTGTTGATGAAAAGAGAGCTCAAAAATTAATGCGAGAATTCCATGATGGTTTATGTGGTGGACATTTTGTGCTCACTGCTACGACCCATAAAATAATAAGAGTCTGGTTTTATTGGCCATCAATTTTTAAAGACTCACATTCTACTATAATAAAATGTGTATCTTGTCAACAATTTTAAGGGAAAATGAAAAGATTTGCAATGCCATTACAACCTATATTTGTAGAAAAACCATTTTTCCAATGGGGATTGGATGTCATTGGACCAATAAATCCAAAGTCAAGTAATAAGATTATAAACAGGTGTGAAATCACAAATGACATCTTATGTAAGTTGAACCACTCAATTTGGCTCAAAATTGACACTATGGCGTGCATTTTACTCTGAGGCAGTTTTTCATTCAAATTTACATGAAATCACATATAGTTGGATGAAATCAACCTCTAATGTTCTTCAATTTCACTTTAAATAACATATGTAAACTAACAATATATCTAACTCCATATTACAACCTTTAAACCAATTTTTGAGCTACACAGAAGCTTGGGTGTGCATTTTTATGTTGTCACTTAGTACAGTTTCGACCTTGCAAATTGCAATTTTTTTTTGCACGACAGAGTCATTTATGACTAAAAATGAAAAACTGACCTTGTTTTCTCTCATAACCCACCATTCTCTGATTCATCAAAATGTCATGAATATTTGTGCATAGAAATCATCATTTTTGGAGTGTAAATGCACTACTAATTGTACAAACATGTTATAAATATTGGAATGATGAGTTGTTGAGGAATCAAGATGTTCTAGGAGAATTCTTGCAACTTCCAATGCTACTTTCATTGCTTTGATCCAATGTACCTTTTTAAGCAAAATTTCATCAATTTGGCTAAATTTTATTTTTTTTGAAGAAATTTAGGATACAATTTTTCATATTTTCATTGAAAATAAATAATTTGTAGCATAATTTATTATTATAGTTATGCATACACTTATATTTTTCACTTAAATATAAACATTTTCCATGAACATATAATAGGTTTTCTTAATATTTTTTCCAAACCAATGATTATGCATCCCAAATTTTTGGGAATATTCACTACATATGGATGAATAGATAATAACAATTACTCTTGGGAAAACCATGAATTTTCAATTGAAGTCATGTAATTTATGTAGGAAAATAAAATGTTTTTTATACTTTACTTGTATTATTTTTTTACTTCTTTCAACATGTAGCTGGTATACCATGTTGTATATTAGTGTGTATAATTTTTTCCATGTATTTATAAATATATTGTTCATTGCCATTTCTTTTTTTTGTAACTTCTTTCTAATTGATATGAAAGTTTATTTTTTCTCTAAATATTTTACTATGAATATTTTTTGTTAATTATTGTCAATGATGCACATGTGACACTAATGGAATGGTGTTGTTGCCAAACTTTAAAGGTAATAACAAGAAATCAATTGGTTATCGCCTAAGATAAATGATATCATTTTTTTAACAAATATGCTTCGATTATCAAATAGTTTGATAAGTTATGACTTATGTGTTTTGAAAGAAGAAACATTGCTTTGATCCCTAAGTCTGATAACCCTACTTGTTTTCAAGAGTATAGGCCTATTTCCCTATACAACCACATATATAAAATTATTTCAAACATCATTGCTAGAAGGGTTAATGGACTGTTATCCAAGTCTATTTCTAGTGAACAATTTGTTTTTTTTTATGGTGGGCGTATTCATGATTCCATTGGGGGTGTTGCAAGAGGGTCTACATTCCATTAATACTAGGAATATCAAGGTATTGGTCGTTAAAGTTGATTTATCTAAGGAATATGATAGGGTTAGTTGGTTTTATTTGAGATTGATTATAGTTCACTTTGGGTTTTGTGTTCCTATTGTGAACTAGGTTATGAACTATGTATCCTCAATTTCTTTCTCTATCTTAATAAATGGGTCTACTTTAGCCTTTTTAAGGCTTGAGAGGGATTAACAAAAATGTGTACCTTCTCTTCCCTTCTATTTTTTATAGTAGGTAAAGGTCTTAGTAAATCCTTGTTGGATGCAAAATAAAGTGGGTCAAAATTGAGACCTGGGCACACATTTTACTCTAAGGCAGTTTTACCTTCAAATTTACATGAAATACCAAATCTAGGTGCATGAAAACAACTTATCTCGTTCTTCAATTGAAATTTATATGAGATAGGTAAATTAACACTATATCTAAATCCATATTACAACCTATAAAAAAAATTTTGGAGCTACAGGGAAGCATGTGCATGCATTTTAATTTTGTCACTGATTACAATTTCGACCTTGCAAATTACAAGGCAAACTTTGCCTTTTTTGCACAACCACCCTTTTTAAACTTGCAATTGCAAAATAGACAATATGAATAGGTCTACTATGATAAACCACACCCCCAACAACTTGCACAACTTAAATATAATTTATAATATGACCTCGAGTTACTTTTTACAAAGAAGTTATGCTTTTTGAGGGTTTTACTAGGCATCTCTTACCTATTTTTTGCACAAAAGAGTCTTTTATGACTGAAAATGGAAATTTGGCCTTGATTTCTTTGATAACCCACCACCCTATGATTCATCCAAATGTCATGAATCTTTGTGCATAGAAATAATCCTTTTTGGAGTGTACAATTTAGACCTTACAATTTAATATAACCAAATTTAACAATTTGGCCCTTTGGTTTTACAAGACAATTTTTAGCCTTTATGCATATTAGGTAGGTTTTTATCCGAAATTTCCAATATAATGTTATATACAGGTGTAAAATTACAAACTACACCTTGTGCAAGTTGAACCACAAAATTTGGCTCAACATTGAGACTAGGGTGTGGTTTTGACTATGAGGCAGTTTTTCATTCAAATTTACATGAAATCCCAATTATAGGTGCATGAAAGCAACCTCTCTTGTTCTTCAAATGAACTTTAGATGCATAGGTAAATTCACCATTTATCTAACTTGATCTTAAAACTTATAAAACAATTTTTGGAGCTAGAGGGAAGCTTGGGCGTGCATTTTAATTTTGTCACTTAGTACAGTTTAGACCTTGCAAATTACAAGGAAAATTTTGTTCCTTCTGCACAACCACCCTTTTTAAACTTGAAATTGCAAAAGAAACAACATGAACAACTCTACTATGATAAACTACACCCCCGACAACTTGCACAACTCAAAGCTAAATTATAATACAACATTGGGTTACTTTTTACAAACAGGTTGTGCATTTCAAGGGTTTTACTATGCATCTCTTGCCTGATTTTGCACAAAAGAGTTTTTTATGGCTGAAAATGCAAAACTAACCTTGGTTTCTCTCATAACCCACCATCCTTTGATTCATCAAAATGTTGTGAACTTTTGTGCATATAAATCATCCTTTTTGGACTGTAAATGCATTAATAATTGTACAAACATATTATACATAATTAAATCATCAATTTACAACTTAAATCCTAAATTATGTATTCTTAGCCAACTTTGGGTGTGCATTTTCATCTAGCCAACTTTAACAATTTGGCCCTTTGGTTTTACAAGACAATTTTTAGCCTTTATGCACACCATGCAAGTTTATGTCTGAAAATACCAATATACATTTATAGATAGGTGCAAAATCACAAACTACACCTTCTACAAGTTGAACCACTCCATTTGGGTCAAAGATGAGGCCAGGGCGTGCATTGTACTCTATGGCAGTTTTTCCTTCAAATTACATGAAATACCAAATCTAGGTGCATTAAAGAAATCTCTCATGTTCTTCAATTGAACTTTATATGCATAGGTAAATTTACCATTTATATAACTACTTGTTACAACTTATAAAACAATTTTTGGAGCTATAATGAAGCTTGGACGTGGATTTTTTAATTGTCACTTAGTACAGTTTAGGCCTCGCAAATTACAAGACAAACTTTGCCTCTTTTTCCCAACAATCCTTTTTAAACTTGTAGTTGCAAAATAAACAACATGAACAAGTCTACTATGATAAACCACACCCCCAACGACTTGCACAACTCAAAACTAAGGTATAATACAACCTTGGGTTACTCTTTACAAACATGTTGTGCATCCTGAGGGTTTTCCTAGGCATTTCTTGGCTATTTTTTCACAGAAGAGTCTTTTATGACTGGAAATGCAAAATTGACCTTGGTTTCTCTCATAACCCACCATCTTCTGATTCATCAAAATGTTGTGAATATTTATGCATATAAATCCTTCTTTTTGGAGTGTAAATGCACTAATAATTGTACAAACAGATTAGAAATAATGCAATCGTCAATTTACAACCTAAATATTAAATTATGGAGCCTTAGCCAACTTTGGGCATGCAGTTTCATATAAGGAACTTTAACAATTTGGCCCTTTGGTTTTACAAGGAATTTTTTATCCCTTACGCACACCATGTAGGTTTATGTCTGCAAAATGTCAATATAACTTTATAGATAGGTGTAAAATCACAAACTACACCTTTTGCAAGTTAAACCACTCAATTTGGGTCAGAATCGAGACTAGGGTGTGTATTTTACTCTAAGGTAGTTTCGCCTTCAAATTTACATGAAATACCAAATTTAGGTGCATGAAAGAAACCTATCTCGTTCTTCTATTGAAATTTAGATAACATAGGTAAATTGACAATATATCTAACTCCATCTTACAATGTATAAAACATTTTTTGGAGCTACATGGAATCTTGGGCGTGCATTTTAATGTTGTCACTTTTAATATATATAAATAGATATAGGGTTAGGTTTAAACCCATCACCATTTGTATTAAGGATCAACCCACAACTATTGAGCTTAAGGGGGATTTATCCACCCTTGTTACTAAAACCAAGAAAAAAGTGCATTATTTCAGTGTTCATTTTCTTGGGTTCCCTAGTGATTTTGGTTTTACAGAAGTGAAATATACTACTACAACTAATATTTGAGGTCAAATTTTTGAATTTTCATTAAACATGGATCTTCAAATTTTCATATTGAAGTGGGAATTGGCTTAAGTCTTTACCAATTATGTTTGTTTCTTCCCTACCCAATATTAAGGTGGTTGGTCCTTAATGGAACAACAAAAATTCTAAGCAATCTATTTACCCTTAGCAACTACAAATTATATGCAACCCTAGTATTAAACCATAATATGCAAGCACAATATGCAAACCTACATGGTATCTTCATATACAACAACAATCCACAACCACACTATTGCACTTCTAGAATCATTAATCAATCATCTATCACTATAAAACATTTTAGAGTTGTATATGTAACAATACATATTAGTTCAAGCATGTAACCCCAAATCAAAATGTATATTTCAAACTTCACCAAATTCCAATATAATGCTATAGACATGTGTAATATGACAAACTACACCTTTTGCAAGTTGAACCACTCCATTTGGGTCAAAATTGAGACTAGGGATTGCATTTTACTCTAAGGCAGTGTTTCCTTCAAATTTATATCAAATCCCAAATCTCGGTGCATGAAAGCAACCTCTCCTATTCTTCAGTTTTACTTTAATAAATGACATAGGTAAATTTACCACATATCTAAATCCATCTTAAAACTTATAAAACAATTTATGGAGCTACATGGAAGCTTGGTCGTGCACTTTAATTTGGTCTCTTAGTACAATTTCGACATTCCAAATTCAAGGAAAACTTTAAATATAATTTGGTCACTTGCAATATAATTTATTCATTTATTGTCAATTCACCAAAGTTATATGGATGGAAATTTTCAATAGTTTCAAATTACAAATTCATTGGGATAACTTAAATCTGTTGGAATGTATGGAATTCTGGATGACTGATAAATTTGTTTCCTCGCATAGAGCACTACCTAGGTATGTGTTATGAGGCATGTGGTTAACTAGAAGCGAGTTGATTTTTGAATATAAGGAGGAACAATTAGGAAGACATTCACATCACATTAGAGTCTCTTATGGGGAAGAAAGGAAACAACCAAAGAATAATGTTCCAAGAAGCCTTCAAGAACCAATTATAGATCGCACTTAGCCTTGGGGATTTTTTGATGGAGCATGCCAGAGTACTCTGTGAAATTGTGGAGTTGGGCCCATTCTTTATCTAGATAATGCAAATCACATTTTGCTAAAGTATGGGGTGGGTTTTGGAAAAAACAATAAATCTGAACTCTATGCCTTTTAGATCCTACTTAAGGTTGTAGTGGATAGGCAGGTTAAGAGGCTACAAGTATTTAGTGACTCCAAACTTCTGATGGATTGGGAAAATTTTCAAAGTAACATTTCTAACTTGGAGCTAGGGCGTATTTTCAATAGGATTATGGAAAATAAAATAATTTTTGAAGAGGTGTCCTTTACTCATGTCTACCGAGAATTCAACCACAAAGTTGATCAATTATCAAAGGAAACACTCATTTTGAAGGAAGGTTTTTTGCTTGTTCATGATATTAAGGACCATACTCCTACATATTTGATACTATCACAACTTTTTTGATGAATTGATTTCTGGTCGTGTTTTAATTTTTGTTTATGTAAAGTTAGAGAGAGTTTGTCTCATAGTTTTGTCTTAGCATTAATATGAAGTTGTGGAACCATTTGTTTAAAGTGTGACATGTATAAGGATGATTGTAAGAGTAAAAGTGTAAGGATAGGCTAGTATTATCTGATAGAGGTAGTCTATAAAGGCAATGTCTACTAACGTTAAAATTTGAGGGAATCTCATCAATGTGTATTTCAATTCCACTAAAAATATCAATACAATGATTTTTGTCATGAAAAAATAAATTTGAAATATAATTTCTTGTAGGTATATTCGTACATTATTAGAAAGATGACTTAAAGATTGCAGATAAACACTAAACATGATCCAGGTGGATATCATTGGCCACCCACCTTTTCCAACTGTCTCAAAACATTTTTTTAGCAATTTTGGTAATTTACTATTTTTAGCAGTTTTTAACTTTCGAGGCCATTTTGAGGGCCTAAATGAAGGCTTTTTGGGATATAGTTTCTCAATGATAAACAAAGGCTCTAATTGAGCCCCCAAAATGAATCTCCTCTACGACACCTTTCCAAAATTAATCTCCTCTACGATACCTTTCCAACGAGCTATCGTGCGTCAAAAACAAAGATCGTATGCCAAAGTTACGCCCCTCAGGAAGTTGATACACCAAACTACCCAAAACGGGGTCCACAAAACTGTTGGCTTTTCATCTTCTAGGGTTAGGGTTTTGGATTTTATTTATGATAAAAATGCCTTTGAATCCTCATTGTAAAATCATTTTCTTGCGAATGCAAGTAGCAGACACATCTATTCTCAGAGATAAGTTGCCACCATTCTAGCGAGTCTTTCACTCTGTATTTTTATAGTCTTTGTACATTTTCTCTCATTAATAGAAAATTGTGTATTACTATATCTTTGTGTTTATGGTTGCATATATGATACATTTATGTTATATTATTGGATATTCAAGATATCTTTGTACATTTCTTTATTATATCTCTACTCTCATTTCGTGCTGAAAATAATCAGGATCAGTGGTATCAGATCAGGCTGCTCTTGATCATTTTTCAGTGCATGTCCCCGACGATGTCCAAGTATAACAAGTTGGGTCTCGATATTGTCTCTCTTGAAGACAATATCTCTCGCACATCCAAGAAACCCTCCATGGCGAAAGAAAATAAAAACGATAGAGCCTACAATTCTATTAATTTGTTGCTTGAGCAAGCTCTCACGCGATAGAGGGACGAAATGATGGAGAATTTTGCCCACATCCTTCAATGCCTACCAATAACAACATGCACGTCTTCATCAAGCGACCACTTTGGAAGTTCCTCACCTTTCAAGGTACAAGTTAATTTTGATATTCCCATATTTGAAGGACATATAGATGCGAATGCCTTAGAAAAATTGTTAAATCTACTAGAAGGTTATTTCTCTGTTCATAATTTCTCCGACAGGGAAAAGATCACCTTCGCACTCCTTAAGGATCTCCCCCATGTTAAACATTGGTGGGAAACTTACTGGGAGAAAAATTCCATAGAGGAGTTTGGAATATATGGGGTCGATCCCACTTGGGATTTTTGTGTGGATGCGGTAAAGGAACAATATTACAATGTTGGCAAATATGAGGATCGGTACATGAGATGGACCACCCTGTGGCAAGAAAGGGGCCAAGAAGTTCCAGAGTTCACCAATACCTTCCATGCCTTGTGCACCAAGCTGGGTATCAAAGACTCAGAAAGAAATTTGGTTCTAAAATACCATGGGGCTCTACACAGATACATTCAAACTAAAATGGATTTTCTGGACATCTCATCACTCGGTTCTGCTTATCGATATGCTGTTAAAATAGAGCAGAATTTTAAACACCAGAAAAAACGAGAGTTCGGGTCTACAATCCGCAACAAGCAAAGTATGATAAAGACAACCCTTACAAACAACATTTCGAAAACCAGTCCAAGCCACAGGAAAATAAGGGTCACGAAAAGACGAAGGACACTGGAAAATGGTGTGATTTTCAAAAAATCCCTTGGCACAACATCGACGATTGTCACTCAAAACAATCATTGGTGACTGAGAAAAAAGACAAGGTGACAAACCCTGATTCAGAATTTGATTTTGAAAATACTGATAGAAGACAGATCATCGACATAGACCCCATTGTTATTTTCGCGACCGCAACAATTCAACCAGAAGAACCAACAAATTCTGAAGAGGGGGAGTGCCTTTTTCATTCACAGATGTGGGTGAAGGGGACCCTACTACAGTTTATTGTTGATAGCAGAATCCATAAGAACCTCATTTTAGCAGAGGTCATCAAACAGTTGGGATTGTCGACAACACCACACCAATAACCATACAACATTGGGTGGCTTCACCAGGGATGGGATCTTCGTGTCAACCAACAGTGTCGATTGTCATACGACATTCAACTCTTCAAGGATGAGGTATTATGTGATGTTTCCCCTTGGATGCCTGTGATGTTCTCTTGGGCCAACCATATATGTGGAAGCGCCATGCTATTTATGAGTCTCGACCCCATAGTGTCATTGTTACTCTAGGGGGTCATCTCTATAGGATACCAGAGGTAATTTCAACTATTGTCCCACCTAAACAATGCCGGAAGGTAGTATCTCATACTACAAAATTCAGTTTCTTCATAGTCTGTTCAAAGCATGAACAAAAGAAAACCATTGTATCCTCAGTCCAAGCACCTTCTATCCAAGAGAAGCAGGTCTACAAGATTGCAACAAAGTGTAAAGATTCCTTCTACACACAGGCATCTCATGTATCCAGATTGGTTAAAAATGTCCAACCCTTCTAACCATAGGTTCCTGAAAACCTTCAACATGCTAAGCAACACAACTTCTCCAACAAGGCAAGCAACTCATCAAGATGTAGATTCGACAAACAATTTTTTCTCTCCCCCGGGCACTCAACGCAATGGATATCATTGATTCCTAAGGAGGGAGGAATGATCCAGGTGGATATCGGTGGCCACCCATCTTTTACAACTGGCTCAAAATAGTTTTTTGCCAATTTTGGTAATTTACTGTTTTTAGCAGTTTTTAACTTCCGGGGCCATTTTGAGGGCCTAAATGAAGTTTTTTCAAGATCTAGGTTCTCAATAATAGTTGAAGGATTTGATTGATCCCACAAAATGAATCTCCTCGATGATACCTTTCCAACGATCTATCGTGCACCCCTAACAAAGATTGTATGCCAAAGTTACGTCCCCGGGAAGTTGATACACCAAACTACCCAAAACGGGGTCCACAAAATTGTTGGCTTTTCATCTTTCGAGGTTAGGGTTTTGGATTTTAATTATGATAAAAATGACTTTGGAGCCTCATTTTAAAATCATCTTCTTACGAATGTGAGTAGAGAACACATCTCTTCTCAGAGATAAGTTGTCACCATTCTAGCGAGTCTTTCACTCTGTATTTGTACAGTCTTTGTACATTTTCACTTATTAATAGAAAATTGTGTATTATTGTATCTATGTTTTTATGGTTGTATCTATGATACATTTATGTTATATTATTGGATATCCGAGATATCTCTGTATATTTCTTTATTATATCTCCACTCTCATTTTGTGTCGAAAATAATCTGGATCAGTGGTATTAGAGCAGGTTGCTCTTGATCATTTTTCAGTGCATGTCCCCGACGAGGTCCGAGTATAGAAAGTTGGGTCTCGAGCTTGTCTCTCTTGAAGAAAATTGCTCTCGCACATCCAAGAAACTCTCCATGGTGAAAGAAAAGAAAAATCGACAGAGCACATGATTCTATTAATCTGTTGCTTGAACAAGCTCTCACGTGACAGAGGGACGAAATGATGTAAATTTTTTCTCACATCCTTTAGCGCCCACCGATAACAACATGTGCGTCTTCATCAAGCAGTCACTTTGGAAGTACCTCACCTTTCAAGGTACAAGTCAATTTTGATATTCCGATATTTGAAGGACAGATAGATGCAGATGCCTTAGAAAAATGGTTAAATATGCTAGAAGGTTATTTCTTTGTTCATGATTTCTCTGAAAGGGAAAAGATCACCTTCACACTCCTTAAGGCTCCCCCCATGTCAAACATTTGTGGGAAACTTACTGGAATCAAAGTTCCACATAGGAGTCTGGAATATATGGGGTTGAGCCTACTTGGGATTTTTTTGCGGATGCGGTAAAGGAACAATATTATCCTGTTGGCAACTATGAGGACCAATACATGAGATGGACCACACTACGGGAAGAAAGGGGCCAAGCAGTTCCGAAGTTCACCAATGCCTTCCATACCTTGTACACAAAGCTAGGTATCAAATAATCAGAACGACATTTTGTTCTAAAATACCGTGGGGCTCTACACATATACATCCAAACTGAAAATGGATTTTTTGGACATCTCATCACTCAGTTCTACTTATCGATATGTTGTTAAAACAAAGAAGAAGTTTAAGCACCAGAACAAATGGGAGTTCAGGTCTACAAATATGCAACAACCAAAGTATGATAAATATGGCCCTAACAAACGACATCCCAAAAACCAGTCCATGCCAAAGGAAAATAAGGGTCACGGAAAGATGAAGAAGGACACTGGAAAATGGTGTGATCTCAACAAAATCTTCTGACAAAACATTGATGAATTTCGCTCAAAACAATAATTGGTGGTTGAGATAAAAGACAAAGAGTCGAACCCTAATTCAGAATTTGATTTTGAAAATATTGATATAAGACAGATCATCGATGCAAACCCCACTACTATTGTCATGACCACAACAATTCAACTAGAAGAACCAATAGATTCTGAAGAGGGGGAGCACCTTTTTCATTCACGGATGTGGGTGAAGGGGACCCTGCTACATTTTCTTGTTGATAGTGGAAGCCAGAAGAACCTCATCTCAGCAGAGGTCATAAAAAAATTGGGATTTTCGACAACAACACACCTGAAACCATACAACATTGGGTGGCTTCACCAGGGATGATATCTTCATGTCACCCAACAGTGTCAATTGTCATACGACATCCAACCCTTCAAGGATGAGGTATTTTGTGATGGTCCCCCCCTGGATGTCTGTGATGTTCACTTGGGCCAGCCATATATGTGGAAGTGCCATGATATTTATGAGTCTCGACCCTGTAGTGTCATTGTTACTCTGGGGGGTCATCTCTACAGGATACCAGAGGTAATTTTGACTATTGTCCCACCTAAACAATGCTGCAATATAGTATCTCATACTACAAAATTTAGCTTCTTCACAGTCTGTTCAAAGCGTGAACATAAGAACACCACTACAGCCTCAATCCAAGCACCTTATATCCAACAGAAGCAGGTGAACAAGATTGCAACAAAGTGTAAATATTCATTCTGCACGCAGGCATCTCATGTAGCCATACTGGTTAAAAAGGTCCAACCCTTGCAGCCACAGGTTCGTGACAACCTTCAACAATCTAAGCATCACAATTTCTCCAACAAGTCAAGCAACTCATCAAGATGAAGATTCAACAAATGATTTTCCCTCTCCCCCGGACACTCAACGAAATGGAGACCATTTCTTCCTAAGGAGGGAAGATTTATCTAGGTGTAAATCGGTGGCCACCCACTTTTTCCAACTTGCTCAAAACAATTTTCTGGAAATTTTGGTAATTTACTATTCTTAGCAGTTTTGAACTTCCAAGGACATTTTGAGGGACTAAATGAAGATTTTTATGTATCGAGCTTCTCATTTGAATCCAAAGGCTTTGATTGAGGCCAAAAAATTAATCTCCTTGATGATATCTTTCCAATGAGCTATCATGTGCCCCAAACAGAGATTGTATGCGAAAGTTACACCCCCGAGAAGTTGTTACACCAAACTACCCAAAGTAGGGTCCACAAAACTGTTGGATTTTCATCTTCCGGGGTTAGGGTTTTGGATTTTCTTTATGATAAAAATTCCATTAGAGCCTCATTGTAAAATTATCTTCTTGCGAATGCGAGTAGCATACATATCTCTTCTCAGAGATAATATGCCACTATTCCAACGAGTCTTTCACTCTGTATTTTTATAGTCTTTGTACATTTTCACTCATTAATAGAAAATTGTGTATTACTATATCTCTGTGTTTATGGTTGCATCTATGATACATTTATGTTATATTATTGAATATCCGAGATATCTCTTTACATTGCTTTATTATATCTCTGCTCTCATTTCGTGCCGAAAATATTCTGGATTAGTGGTATCAGAGTGGTTGCTCTTGATTATTTTTCAGTGCATGTATCCGATGAGGTCCGAGTATAGAAAGTTGGGTCTCGAACTTGTCCTTGAAGACAATCAATCTCGCATGTCCAAGAAACCCTCCATGGTGAAAGAAAATAAAAACAACAGAGTAGATGATTATATTAATTTGTTGCTTGAGCAAGCTTTCAGGTGAGAGAGGGACGAAATGATGGAGAATTTTTCCGACATCCTTCAACGCCTACCAATATCAACAGGCATGTATTCATCAAGAGGCCACTTTGGAAGTACCTCTCCTTTCAAGGTACAATTTAATTTTCATATTCCCATATTTGAAGGACAAATAGATGTGGATGCCTTAAAAAAATGGTTAAATCTTCTAGAAGGTTATTTTTTTGTTCATAATTTCTCTGACAGGGAAAATATCACATTAGCACTCCTTAAGGCTCTCCCCCATGTCAAACATTGGTGGGGAACTTAATGGGATAAAAGTTCCATAGAGGAGTCTGGAATATATGGGGTCGAGCCCACTTGGGGTTTTTTTATGGATGCGGTAAATGAACAATATTACCTTGTTGGAAACTATGAGGACTAGTACATGAGATGGACCACATTGCGGCAAGAAAGGGGCCAAGAAGTTCCAAATTTCATCAATACCTTCCATACCTTGTGCACCAAGTTGGGTGTCAAAGACTTGGAACGACATCTGAAATACCGTGGGGATCTACACAGATACATCCAAACTAAAATGGATTATCTGGATATCTCGTCACTCGATTCTGCTTATCGATATGTTGTTAAAGTCTAGCAGAAGTTTAAGCACTACAACAAATGGGAGTTCAGGTATGCAAATCTGCAACAACCAAAGTATGATAAATATGGCCCTAACAAACAACATCCCAAAAACTAGTCCAAGCCACAAGAAAATAAGGGTCACGAAAAGACGAACGACACTCGAAAATGGCATGATTTCTACTAAAGCCCCTGGCAGAAAACCGATGAATGTCGCTCAAAACAATAATTGGTGGCCGAGATAAAAGACAAGGAGATGAACCCTGTTTCAGTATTTGTTTATGAAAATACTAATAAAAGACAGATCATTGACGTAGACCCCACTACTATTGTCGTGAAGGAAACAATTCAACCAGAAGAACCAACAAATTCTGAATATGGGGAGCACCTTTTTCATTCACAGATGTGGGTGAAGGGACCCCGCTGCATTTTATCGTTGATAGCGGAAGCTAGAAGAACCTCATCTTAGCAGAGGTCGTCAAACAATTGGGATTGTCGACAACACCACACCCGCAACCATACAACATTGGGTGGCTTCACCAGGGACAAGATCTTCGTGTCAACCAATAATGTTGATTTTCATACAGCATCCAACTCTTCAAGGTGAGGTATTTTGTGATGTTTCCCCCCTAGATGTATGTGATGTTCTCTTGGGCCATCCATATATGTGGAAGCACCATGTTATTTATGAGTCTCGACCCTGTAGTGTCATTGTTACTCTAGGGGATCATCTCCAAAGGATACCAGAGGTAATTCCAACTATTGTCCCACCTAAACAGTGTTTCAAGGTAGTATCTCATAGTACAAAATTAAACTTCTTCATAGTCTGTTCAAAGCGTGAACAAAAGAACACCACTGCAGCCTCAATCAAAGCACCTTCTATCCAACATAGCCAGGTCGACAAAATTGCAGCGAAGTGTAAATATTCCTTCAACACACAGGAATATCATGTAGCCATATTGTTTAAAAAGGTCCAACCCTTGCAGCCATATATTCGTGACAACCTTCAACAAGCTAAGCAACACAACTTCTCCAACAAGGCAAGAAGCTAATCAAGATGCAGATTCAACAAACACTTTTCCCTCTCCCATGGGAAATCAACGCAATGGATACCATTTATTCCTAATGAGGGAGGATTGATCTAGGTGGATATTGGTGGCCACCCACCTTTTCCAACTGGTTCAAAACAATTTTCTGACAATTTTGGTAATTTACTATTTTTAGCCGTTTTTAACTTCCGGGGCCATTTTGAGGGTCTAAGTGAAGGTTTTTCGGGATCCTGTTTTTGAATGATATCCTGAATCTCTGATTGAGCCCCCAAAATGAATCTCCTCGACGATACCTTTCCAACAAGTTATCGTGTGCCCCAAACAAAGATCGTATGCCAAAGTTACGCCCCCGGGAAGTTGATACGCCAAACTACCCAAAACTAGGTCCACAAAATTGTTGGCTTTTCATCTTCCGGGGTTAGGGTTTTGGACTTTATTTATGAAAAAAAGACGTCGAAGCTTCATTGTAAAATCATCTTCTTGTGAATTCTAGTAGCAAGCACATCTCTTCTCAGAGATAAGCTACCACCATTCAAGTGAGTCTTTCACTCAGTATTTTTACAGTCTTTGTACATTTTCGCTCATTAATAGAAAATTGTGTATTACTGTATCTCTGTGTTTATTGTTGCATCTATGATATATTTTTGTTATATTATTGTATATTCTAGATATCCCTGTACATTTGTTTATTATATCTATGCTCTTATTTTGTGCTGAAAATAATCCGGACCAGTGGTATCATAGCAGGTTGGTCTTGATCGTTTTTCAATGCATATCCCCGATGAGGTCCGAGTATATCAAGTTGAGTATCGAGCTTATCTCTCTTTAAGGCAATCTCTCTCGCATGTCCAAGAAACCCTCCATGGCAAAAGAAAATAAAAATGACAGAGAAAACAATTCTATTAATCTGTTGCTTGAGCAAGATCTCACGCGATCGAGGGACAAAATGATGGAGAATTTTTCCCACATATTTCAACGCCTGACGATAAAAAACATGCACGTATTCATCAAGAGCCCACTTTGGAAGTACCTCTCCTTTCAAGGTACAAGTTAATTTTGATATTCCCATATTTGAAGGACAGATAGATGCAGATGCCTTAGAAAAATGGTTAAATCTGCTAGAAGGTTATTTCTCTGTTCATAATTTCTCCGAAAGGGAAAATATCACCTTCGCACTCCTTAAGGATCTCGCCCATGTCAAACATTGTTGGGAAACTTACTTGGAGCAAAGTTCCACAGAGGATTTTGGAATATATGGGGCCAAGCCCATTTGAGATTTTTTTGTGGATGCGGTAAAGGAACAATATTACCTTGTTGGAAACTACGAGGACCAGTACATGAGATGGACCACACTATGACATGAAAGGGGCCAAGGCGTTCGAGAGTTCACCAATACTTTCCATACCTTGCTCACCAATTTTTGTATCAAAGACTCGGAAAGACATTTGGTTCTAAAATACCGTAGGGTTCTACACATATACATCCAAACTGAAATGGATTTTTTGGACATCTCATCACTTAGTTCTGCTTATCGATATGTTGTTAAAATCAAGTAGAAGTTTACGCACCATAACAAACAAAATTTCGGGTCTGAAAATACAAAACAACCAAAGTATGATAAAGACGACCCTAACAAACAAAATCCTAAAAACCAGTCCAAGCCACAAGAAAATAATGGTCACGGAAAGACGAAGACGGACACTGAAAAATGGTGTGATTTCTACAAAATCCCTAGGCAAAACACTAATGAATGTCGCTTGAAACAATCATTGTTGGCCGAGATAAAAGACAAGGATCCGAACCCTGATTTAGAATTTTATTCTGAAAACACTGATAGAATAAAGATCATCGATGCAGACCCCAATGTTATTTTCGAGACTGGAGCAATGCCAAAATTATGCCCCCAGGAAGTTGATACACCAAAATACCAAAAATGGGGTCCACAAAACTGTTGGATTTTCATCTTCCAGGGTTAGGGTTTTGGATTTTATTTATGATAAAAAAGCCTTTAGAGCCTCATTGTAAAATCATATTCTTGCAAATATTAGTAGCTGACACATATCTTCTCAGAGATAAGCTGCCACCATTCTAGCGAGTCTTTCACTCTATATTTTTACAGTGTTTGTACATTTTCGCTCATTAATAGAAAAATTTGTATTACTGTATCTCTGTGTTTATGGTTTCATCTATGATACATTTATGTTATATTATTGAATATCCGAGATATCTGTATACATTGCTTTATTATATCTCCGCTCTCATTTCGTGCTGAAAATAATCTGGATCAGTGGTATCAGAGCAAGCTACTCTTGATCATTTTTCAGTGCATGTCCCCGACAAGGTCCAAGTATAGTAAGTTGGGTCTCGATCTTGACTCTCTTGAATACAATCTCTCTCACACATCCAATAAACCCTCCATGGTGAAGTAAAAGAAAAACGACAGAGCAGACGATTCTATTAATCTGTTGCTTAAGAAAGCTCTCACGCGATGGAGGGACAAAATGATGGAGTATTTTTCCCACATCCTTCAAAACCTACCGATAACAACAAGAAACATCTTCATCAATTTGGAAGTACCTCGCCTTTCAATGTACAATTTAATTTTGATATTCCCATATTTGAAGGACAGATAGATTCAGGTTCCTTAGAAAAATGGTTAAATTTGCTAGAAGGTTATTTCTCTGGTCATAATTTCTTTGACAAGGAAAAGATCAACGTTTCACTCCTTAAGGCTCTCCCCCATGTAAAACATTGGTGGGAAACTTAATGGGAGAAAATTTTCATAGAGGAGTTTGGAATATTTGTTGCCGAGCCCACTTGTTTTTTTTTTTGGATGCGGTAAAGGAACAATATTTCTTTGTTGAAAAATATGAGGACCAGTACATGAGATGGACTACACTGCAACAAGAAAGGGGCCAAACAGTTTCGGAGTTCACCAATACCTTCCATACCTTGCGCACAAAGTTAGGTATCAAAGACTCAAAATGACATTTGGTTCTGAAATATCGTGGGTGTTGGAGCCACCCTTGTTTTTTAACCCATCACAATTTTCATTTTTGATACTTGAAATCTAAAGATGGTCTTATTTTCTCCCCGAGATTTTAAAAACTCTACAACCTTGTCACGTGAGCAACGATGATTTTCTACTCTCGAAACAAGTCTACTTTCGTAAGAACGTTCACTCTTTTTGTTCTACTTCGGGATCTCACAATTCAGATACTATAATCCACCAGTTGACACGTCCCGAGTCACGAAAGGGTGAATTCGTTTTAAATTTTCACTCAAGACAGTAACCAGGGTAGAATCTTTTAACTCATGATTAGACGTCGTCAGGGTTTCGCGCCTCGGTGTTCGCCAAGTCCGAATTTTTATTTTTACAACCCCGAGAACCGAGAACGCGAAGTCCTATCCGAATAACCCATGTCAAGGATCAAAGGCAAAAAGATAAATATGATAAATGTCGTTCTCTACATTTCTCCACTCGGAACTAACCTTTTCAAAAGTCACAACATCTAATCCCTGACTCACAAAGGCACGATGTAATTATACCATGATTAATTAATCGCCTAATCCAAGATTTTCTTCCCCTTAATTGAGTCTTAATTATCCCCATCTCGCGGTTTTGCGACTCGGCATACTAATCTCCTAAAAACTTATCTTCGAAGTTCCGAGTCGCGATACGACGAATAAAATGATTATAAAATTAATTATGCTTCAAATCGCGATTACCTTTAATTAAACCAAACTCGGTCCTTGCAGTCTCGGGAGTTGGAAACTCAAAATGTTAACAGAAAATTTACGAGATAACGAATAGCGAGAAATTTATTAACATGGACAGATTTGGATTAATTAAGTTAAATCAAGACTTATCTCGAGTTTCGATGCTTGTACGATTCTCGAAGGAGCATTTTCACTCCATACGCCAACTGACTTTGAAACCGCCAAAATTTATGACATTAATGGGAAAATAGGGTAAATCTATGTGTAAGATCGGATTTTTACGGCATAAATTTATTTCTAATTTCGAATTGACAGGCTTGTTTTGAAAGGTACCATTTTTTCAAATATATACAAGAGCTGCGTTTCATTATGCTTTTTTCATAGCACGCGGAGCTCATCCCTTATGAGTAAACTAAATTCTGTATGTATACGTAGTTCTATCGCAGAAGAGCTAAAACGCAAGCTTCAACTATGGCTCCGTGGAAAGACGCAAAGGCAATTGTTGAGGTCTCAGGACAAGGCTTGGATAACGTCTCTGATACTTCACCCCGAAGTGTCGATTCGGTCCTAAACTGGTCATTTGTTTCAGACATTCTGCAGTCACAATTGGTAGATTATTTAGACGACTTCGACGGAAATCAAAAAGATGATCTCAACACCAAATATAAGATAGTCGTCCAATCTGGTATACATAGAGTAGCAGCCAGACCACGGTTGCTCCCATTTTATGACATGATCCGATGGGCGTTGGATCACGTAGACATACCGACCAGGACTATCATGAACGGGCAACGAGTCACTGTCCGGACTTTCAGGCCAGAGCATATGCAAACCATGTATAAGCTCCCGACGATGTCTGACTACACATACGACGTCGAATTCATGGAGGAATTCAAAGAAAAGGAGTGCACCCAGTATGATAAAACCATGTCACGTTTGATAAAGGATTGGGTTTTGCGCGCCGCAAAGTTCAGGGTTAATGACCAAGGTGTTTATTCAATCGCCTTGTTGGAGACACAATATCAATATGTGGCCATGATGACATGTCAGCTATATGGGAGAGAGGACACATCACATTTTCTCCTTGCATGGGTGCCTCTAATGTTTCGGGCTGCAAAAGGTTGCTCTTTTAGTTGGGCAAAAATACTTTCAGATAGTTTGGCCAACCGGGTCATAGAGTACTGGGAGCAGAAAGAAAATGGGAGACCATCCTCATTCTTCATGTCTGCATATATTATGGATGCGATATGTTCCATGACACCTTTCCCATTGATGAGCTGGGGTTGTACTCCAGCCCAAGAGAAACCCATACATGTATATCATGACAAACTATGGGAGAATAAAGCAGAAAATTTCACATATGAAATTTTTAACTGGGTGATGGTGCCCCTGCATATCGCCATTTTTGGACACCCACCACCTCGTATCTTGGACAACATTGCAACAAATATAAGTGGCATAGCGGATTGGTACGTGGAGGCAGAGTTTTCGTACTTCAGAGTTTTCGGGGCTTTTGTTCCCCCTCATGCACTGCCATTGTTCATTCCTGAAAAGCTGTCTTGTCGAGAGGTCGCCCGACAGACGGTAATTGGCGGGGTGAGTAAAGAACTCAAAGGGTACTCAAATAAGGTATGGCCTTCTTTTCCCATTCGACTGAATTCTTATTCTTTATTAGATTTCGGGCATGCCAAAGCCGAGGTTGCAGCCCTGGAAGACCTAAGTTTGGCCTCCATCGAATATAAGAAACATGATCCAAAGAGGGTTGTGAGCAACCATTTAGCTAATTGTGGGCTCAAGATATTTGAGCATGAAAACTCACCCCCGGATGACGTTTTCCGAGGGGCGAGGTCTTATGAAGAAGTGCTAGCCCGGATCCAATCCTTAGCACCCGAAGACACATCCTCTATATTGAGATTCCAGGAACATAGACGAAGTTGTCTCCCCGCTGTGTTGGGAGGTGGGGGTCCGGCTGTTTCCGAGACGAAACAGATGGATGCTAAAGGTTCTGAAGACGCAGTTCCTGACCTTGGAAAACACCAGGAGAGGGAACAAACGAGGAATCCCGAAGCAGAGGTAAAGACTCCAGACCCGCCAAGGAAACAGAATCCGGAGGCTGAAGTAAAAACTCCGGACCCGCCAAGGAAACAAAAGCCGGAGACTGAAAAAAAGACTCTAGGACCGCCAAAGAAGCAGAATCCTGTCGATACTCCAAGAGAATCAACAAAACAAATAGGAGAACCCATCACCTCGGTCACACCCTTGCAGTCGGCACAGGGAAATGTCGACGAGAGATGGATATTTGATGAAGAACTGAGGCCATAAGAGCAGAAGAACTCCCTCCCAATGAGTTCTTCTTTGATAAAAAGAGGAAGGCGATAGTGAAAAGAGAGTTCTATCAAGAAGGAGGGTCTACTGCGAAAAAATATAAAATCATGACCGATGGAAAGAATAAGAAAAGTGACCAACTCGCCACTGAAATCGCAGGAATGCTGGGAGCGTATGCTTTGGCAAATCAATTCTCAATTGGGCTTTTGAAGAACCAACTAAAAAGGAAGAATCTCCTAATTAGGACCCTCGGGGGTAGATTGGATACAACCGCAGAGAACGCTAAAGGTCATGCCAGCATGGAGATAGAACATGCCAGAGTGGCCGACAAAAATGAAATAGAGGTGCTCAAGGCCAAGCTTGAGCAAGCACAGTTGGTGGTCCGAGATGGTCGAGCGCAGGCGAGCCAACAGAGAAGTCCGATTGAACAGTTGCAGGCTCGGGTAGAGATCGCCGAGAGAAGAGCGATAGACATCGGGATATTTAAATCCCAAGCTAGCGAGATTCAAAGCAGAATCTTTTCGGCACAACAGAATTTGCTCACCAGGATAGGAGAGATCCGGGGAAATTGTCTATTGGTAAATCAGGTTTCCGAGAACTTGACCGCCAGAGAAAGGGATGCAGGAGCGACTCGGGTCGCCTTTTAGGAGGTGGTGATAGCCACGAATAACAAAGTTTTGACAGGTGCTACTGGGCTTGCCATCCTAGAACAAACTAGAGGTAATATACTATTGAAGGATTTGGAGCACAACATTGCCCTGGGCAAGGAGCAAGCTCAAAAGGTAATCAATTCTTTGGAAGAAGCTTTTAATTCCATAGACGACGAGTTGTTGGGTATGGAAAGTGGAGGCGATGCAGAAGCATTGATGCAAATGAATGTGGAACAGATCTCACTTGATCTGAAAGAGAAAGATGAGAGAGATTCAACCGATATCTCTCATATAGATCTGGTAGACATGGCCCAAGTTGATAAGCACATGGTCAAACCCAGTGCGCAACTAAGTGCCCTCGACATCATCGGTGCACAAATGGAGGACAAGCTACAGCAGTTAGCCTGAGAATGTTACTTTGTCGAGGCCAACTGTCAAGTAGAGCCTTCATGGCTCGTATGTCAGCTTGTGGAAATATGTATCGCCTGCACCGAGTCCGCGCGAAGACGAGCACCTGGCACTAAGTGAAGACAGAGTAGGGGAAATGGAGCGATTTCTCTCTCCTCTGTCATAACTGAAATTTTGCGACTATTGAGATTCTACCTGCTTTGTAAAAATTGTATAAATATACCCCAGAGAGAAATAAACGGGGCTGGACCCTTTTTGAGATTTTGTAAGAGAGCTTTTACATTGAGATTTAATACAAGCAGATCCAAGATTCTCAATTCCGTCACTACTGTATTATAAGTTTGCTTTCTTGTTCCTCATTTTCAATTTCAATTCATATTCATAATTGATGTGCTTCGTTATACTTTAGTATGACCACTACTATAACGAAATAAATTTGGGTTTTCTGTAATTGTTTATTGTCTTTCCTCTGCACCAGCTATCATCGGTGTAAGACCAATCTGTAGTTTCAGAATTCTACATGTATTTTTTGTTACATTGGTTATTTTCTTGCATATTTTCTTCTCCCGTTTACTTCGTGAGATTTTCCCCTGGTAGGAACCTGACATTGTAAACGATTCAATGTGTTTCTCCCATCTTTCCCCTTTTATTAAAATATAATACAGTTACGGGAACAAGCCTTAGATTCACATTCGTATTCTAATTCTGCAACCGTAAGTTCTCTTTTACAAGACTAAACTGAGACATCACTTTGCCTCTTTTAAAGTTTTTCCTACCTACGCTATTCCCCCATGACAGTTCCTGTACCAATTCAACCTAACATTGAACCCAGGCTATTGAACCAAACACACATCGCCTTAAGCCTCTTCAACACTATCCTTAAAACAAAAACTAACCGGGCCGAACTTGAACAATCATGGGCAGCCATTGAACGAGACATAACTATTCAGGAACAGTTCGAAGCCAGACAACCCCAATGAAGAAATCTCCCTTAGTTTCTTTCTCCGAAGGTTGACGCCCTTCCTTCTACAAATCCTAACCACTTTCGGATGCCTTGAAACTGTACTTTTGAGCCTTATGTACAGAGTCATGAACAACATCTTTCTGGCGCCATTGTCGGGGATCGAAGTTACGAAATCTTTTTCCCTGGGAAAACGACATTTGTTTTTCGTTGAAAGTGTTACCCTTTGATGGTGAACAAAGAGTACACACCTTTTAAGGCTTTTTATCTTTCACTTGGCGAATCCAAGAAGAAATAAACTGGCATTCGTTCGAAGGAATACCAGACAAAACCCGGATGGTGAGAAGATTACACCCGTTACTGATCCCGAAAAAATTCTAAAGGCGAGAGGCTCTTTTAAGCCTACCGTTGCTATTTACCAACTTGAAATCCCATCATTGAAGGCTAAGAGTCCTTCCGAACCCTCAACTTCTCTCAGTCCTCGCGTTCCTTATCCTTCCTCACCAAACTTTCCTCTTCGCGAAGAAAATAAAGATTCCCTTTTCATTTTCCAAAACCCCCTGTATAACTCCCCACAAACAACGATGGCAACTGTCGGAGGAGGAGGTGGAGGGTTTATAGGAGGAGGAGGAGGGTTTGGAGGAGGTGGAGGAGGAGTCCCTCTAGGAGGAGGAGGTGGAGGTGTCCCTCTAGGAGGAGGTGGAGGTCAAGAGCCTGCCCCCCCTCCCAGAGTTTTTGCGAAAGTCACAGCCCGATACGCTCCTTTAGTGTTGCCCGTCCCCCTACACGATCTTCCAGAAAACTACATAAAGAATTTACCGAAATTCACCGGGGAGGGAGATCTGACCGTTGCTGAACATATTAATTTCTTCGACCAATTCGCAGATATCTTCGGTATCGAGCACGAGGATGTATATTCGAGGCTACTTGTCCAAAATTTTGAAGGTCATGTCTGAACTTGGTTTCAGAGCCTACCTACAGCTTCTATCCTGTCATATGATGCTTTGGAAGATGATTTCCTCAGACAATGAGGCGAGCAAAAATACCATCACCGAATTTGGGTCTTTGAAGAAAAAGAACTCAGAAAAAGTCATGGAATTCATTCTAAGATTCAACAAACTGTACAATAAAATCCCAGTTGAAGTCAAACCATCTCAACCCGCGGCGAAAGTGACCTTCGTCGGAGCTTTCGAGCTGGATTTCGCACTACTTTTGCGAGAGTGAAGGGGATCCACCTTAAACTATATGCAGGACGATGCGGTAGAGATAGAATCTAATATGATGGCTTCTGGTAAACTTAAGGCTAGAGTAGAGACTGGAAACCGAGAGACCAAGCGCTTTAGAGAACAAGTTGGCCCTTCAGGGTCCAATAGATCCTCAGACGATAGGGTGGACGATATGGCTAGAGTGATTAAAGAGTTGTCAAATAAAATAACCCGGATGGAACTCGAACATGCCAAGGCTGACTCTTACCCCAAAAAAGATTTCAGGAAAAATCAAAACCCTCCTAATCAACAAAGACAAATAAAAAAGGAGGATCAAAAAATACGAGCTCCCTTGAAGAATGAAAATTTTATAGGAGCCAACGATTTTCAAGACTTCGAGGATTCAGATAATGATGTCACAAACTTTGGTGATGACTGTAGTCAACCATATATGACCCGCGAAGACTACGAAAAGTCTCTCAATACGCTGAAGCCGTCAAATGAGAGTGAGGAGGGTGATCACACCGAGATCTGTGAATCTAAATCAGAAACTGAGATAATGATGGCTGATTTTCAACCAAAGTACAATCTAAGATCTAAGAATAAGCCCACCTCCTCGACTCAACCCAAGAAAATCCTTCAAAGAGGCCAAGCTTATGAGCCTCCTTCGGACGAGACCCCATTACCCAACAACAAAACTAGGAAAGTAAGCACTCAAGAGTCTGAGGTGGAAAAAGTTGGAACTCAAACACAACCAACCGAACCCGTAAATAAAGCTACGTCTTCAACTAGGAACATGAATGATAAATCTGTCCAGACAAATAAGTCAGAAAAGAAGAATTTGGAAGTCTCAACTGGAGAATCAGACAAGGTGAGCAGAGCTTTTAGTTTTGAAAATGATTTAAACAAAATTAAGATACCAATCCCTTTGGTGGCATTAGCGAAAAACCCCGTTTATCGCAAACAAATTACCAAAATGATAGGTGTCTCTGATCTAGAAAGCCAGTCCGATGTCATAAACTTGGAATATGATAGACCTAACATCACTTTCGGTCCCCATTTCGAAGGGTCCAAAGACAACATCGCTCCCTTTTATATCACCCTGAACGTATACGACCAGTTGCTGCATAATTGTATGTTAGACTCCGGAGCTTCCCATAATGTTATGCCCAAAATTATAATGGAGAAGCTGGGTCTCCATATCACAAGACCTTATGGAAATCTGTACTCTTTTGATTCGAGGAAAGTTAAATGCATGGGGATGATAAAGGATCTGGTAGTTACCCTGGCGCAGGTCCCGGTTAAGAGTATCCTGATGGATGTGGTTATCGCCGATATTCCCCCTAAGTTTGGCATGCTGTTATCTAGGTCATGGGGAGCCAAGTTGGGGGGTTCTCTTCAGTTAGACATGACTTATGCCACAATCCCTGTGTTCGGTGGTCAGTTCACTTGTTTATACATAGAAACAAGATTAGCATATATGGTCAGTGACCCTCAAAATCCGCACAACTTCCCTATTTACATTGCAGACCAAGATCTGGGAAATTGCATCTTGTCTTTTGATGATGGTCTGGATTGTTGCCTGGAGGAAATCGATACAAAGCAAGAAGATTCAAACCCCATGACAGAAGAGCTGTGTAATACTGGTGTCTGGAAAATGTATTTTGACGGTGCTTCGTCTTCTGAAGGGGCAGGTGCAGGAGTACTTTTGGTGGCACCTGAAGGTAAGTTCATTGTTCATTTCTCCTATCGTTTGTAGTGGGACATAGATTACACTAATAACATATGCGAGTACGAAGAATTGATCTTAGGATTAGAGGCTGCCAAAAGGCTCAATATAAAAAACTTGGAGGTATATGGTGATGCGGAATTAATAGTAAAACAAGTAAACCAACAGTACCTGGCCAGGCATCCCAGACTAAGAGCGTATAGAAATTGTGCTTGGGATCTCATGGAATTTTTTTTCTCATCTGTGAATATCCATTTTATCCCTCGCGTAGAGAATATACATGTTGATGCATTGGCAATGGCAACTTCAACCTTCTCTCCTCCCACGACCTTCAAACTGAAGTACCACATTGAAATCAGATACAAACCCTCCATACCAGACAACATCCGACACTGGAAAGTCTTTGAAGATGACGAACAAATCGAGAAATTCCTTACAGTAGTAGGCAAATTCTCAGATACTGACGCTGACCAAGAAAATCAGAATGACTCCAGGTGGATCATGCAAGAAGGAGAGAAACCTGAAGTCTTCCGAGAAAAAATTGTGGATCATCGTATGCTGGTCCTTAAAAGCAATCAGATTCCCAAAGGATTGATTCCTTTGGAAATACTTTTTGATCAGAACGATGTACTTGTGAATTCCACCTTGCAGCCCCAACCAGAAGAAGTGGAGGACTACGATATAGGAACCGGAAAAGAACCCCGAATGGTAAAAATATCGAAGTTGCTCCCTCCCAAAGAGAAAGTTAAGTACAAAGACTTACTCAGACAATATAAATATGTTTTCGCCTGGTCCTATGATGAATTGAAAATGTATGACACTTCCATTATTGATCACAAGATACCTTTGAAGCCTGGGGTCAAACCGTTTAGGCAAAAGCTTAGGAAAATTAACCCCATTTTGTTACCTGTGATAGAAAAGGAAGTTAAAAAACTCTTGGACGCAAAAATTATCGTACCTCTGAGATACTCGGACTGGGTAGCTAACCTAGTCCCAGTTAGGAAAAAGAACGGGGAAATCAGACTGTGTGTGGATTTCCGAAACTTAAACAAGTCATCTCTCAAAGATAACTACCCACTGCCCAAGATGGACCATGTTTTAGAAAGGGTTGTTGGAGCTAATTGAATGTCTATGATAGATGGTTTCTCTGGTTATAATCAGATCGCTATGAATGAACAAGACAGGGAAAAAACTGTTTTCACCACACCCTGGGGCACTTTCATGTATGATAAAATGCCTTTTGGTTTGATGAATGCAGGGGCCACTTTCCAGTGAGCTATGGACATCGCTTTCATAGGAGAAATGGACAAGTTCGTAGTTATTTACCTTGATGATCTAACGGTTTTTTCAAAAACTGACGAAGAACATTTGATGCATCTAAGACAGACGTTCGAAAAGTGCCGCAGGTTTGGTCTATCCCTTAACCCAAAGAAATCACATTTCACTATGCGGGAAGGTAAGCTTCTGGGCCATGTCGTATCTAAGGAAGGAATCGGGATTGATCCTAAGAGGATTGTGGCGATCAATACTATCACTATCCCTAGAAATATAAAAGAAATTCAATCATTCTTAGGAAAGATGAATTTTCTACGAAGGTTCATTCCTAATTTTGCTGAGATTGTCAAACTGATTACAGGAATGTTGAAAAAGGACAGTGGGGTAAATTGGACCACCGAGGCCAAGGCATCTTTCGCGCACATTAAAAAAGTTATAAGCAAGGCACCTGTGTTAGCAAGTCCAGATTATCTGAAGGATTTCCTCATCTTCTCTTTTTCTTCTGAACACACCATCGCCGCAGTACTCTTGCAGAAAAATGAAGAGGGGTTCGAACAACCGATAGCATTTTTTAGCAAAAGTATCAGAGATGCAGAACTAAAATATGACATAATGGAAAAACAAGCATACACAATGGTAAAAGCTTTGAAATCATTTAGAACCTATGTGCTACATTCAAAAATCATCGTGTATGTGCTTACCAGTTCTGTAAAATACATATTGGTACAGCCGGACAGTGACGGAAAAAGAGGGCGATGGCTCGCTAAAATACAAGAATTTGATCTGGAAGCCAAGCCGACTAAATTGATAAAGGGGCAAGGTCTGGCCAAACTCTTGGCTGAGTTGAATCTTAGAGCTCTTGATATTAATTGGCTGCAAGAAGAAGACGAAGACACACACCTGCATGAGCCAGATGACCAAACAAATCCAAGTAAGGTCGAGGAAAAGTTCATATCCTCAGGCTGGTATAAAGACATAGTGTTCTACTTGTTAAACCTGAAATGCCCAAATGAACTATCACCAACCAAATGAAGAACTTTAAAACTCCATGCTGTAAAATATTGCATCGTCGAAAACCAGCTATACTGGAAAGATCCACTCGGGTTCCTGCTAGTCTGTTTGGTTGAGTCAGAAAATCCACGGGTTATAGAGGAATTTCATGAAGGAGTCTGTGGAGGACACCATGCATGGAGAGCCACAGCCTATAATATTTTGAGAGCCGGATACTATTGGCTGAAACTATTTTCAGACGTCAATGCCAAAGTACGCGCGTGCAACCCTTATCAAATATTCACTGGTAAACAGAAACTCCCTGCACTACCACTCGTTCCAGTCAAAGCTGAAGCCCCATTTCAATAGTGGGGTCTAGACTTCATAGGGGAAATTAATCCTCATTCCAGTGCTCAGCATAAATGGATCTTAACAGCTACGGATTATTTTACTAAGTGGGTGGAAGCCATTCCAACCAAAAGGGCAACAGACTCGGTGGTGATCGATTTCTTGGAAGACAATATCTTGTCAAGATTCGGGTGTCCCCGAAGGATAGTTACCGATAATGCCCAGGCCTTCAAATCTATGGCTATGATCAGCTTCTGTCAGAAGTATAATATCATTCTCGGCCATTCCACTGCATACTACCCCCAGGGAAACGGATTGGCTGAATCATCTAACAAGAGCCTGGTGAACATAATCAAGAAAGTTCCGGATGAAAATAAAAGGTCCTGGCATGTGCACTTGAAATACGCATTATGGGCAAACCACATCAACACTAAAAGGTCTAACGACATTTCACCGTTTCAAATGGTCTATGGGACAGACGCGGTACTACCTATAAATCTAGCGCTGCCAATGATGAAGTTATGGAAAGATCAAAACGAAGAACCAAATCATGTAACTAGGAGAATTAACCAGCTGATCGAAGTCCAACAACATAGAATTGAAATTGATGAAAAAATGCAAAAGTACCAAGATGAAATGAAAGCGTTGTTCGATCTCAAGGCAAAAGACAGAGAGTTCCTTCCAGGTGACTTAGTACTAAGATGGGATGCAATAAAAGAGGAAGCCTCGAAGCATGGTAAATTTGACCACCTCTGGTATGGACCATTTAGGGTCTCAACTCCGGAAGGGAAAAATTCCTTCCTGCTGGAAAACATCGATAGAGAAGTCCTCAACGCCCCTGTCAACGGGCGATATCTGAAACATTACATGACATAACAGTCGCCCTTTTTTCAAAATAAATAAATAAATAAATTTTGTGTACATACATGCATTTTTATTTAAAACATTACCCTTTTGGCTTTCTGTTTTCTTTTGTTCATAATATTTAGACATATTTCGAATAAAGTTCGTATTTTCTTTTTTATAGGATTGCAGCTGCTTGCAAAGCTAGCGGGAAGAGTAATTCACAAAGCAGTGTCAGAAATAAATTGGCATGAAACAGGTGATACCTAAAGTAGTTTCATAGTGCACAAAGAAATTGAAAAGAAAAGGTAAAGGTGGGCTTTCTCAACTTGCATATTATGAAATACTGTCAAAATAAACCAAGGTAACGCCATTCAAACTACAATATCGGCTAAATTGTTAGATAACGAGATTATTGCTTGGCCTGATAACCTTTGATTTAAAATAATTTGAATTATACACTAAGTCTAAAAGCAGTCAGTCAAAAATAACTGTCCCCAAAGATATCTACAAGAGCCAGTCTCGAACTGTTTTGACCTTCTGTATTTTCAATCAATGAATCGTTGCCTTGTATCCTACCCGTTTTTGGGTCTAACTTTCGACAAGCCGCCATCTTTTCATTTCATTACGAAGGAATAAAAGTTTTTGTTTTAGCCTCTTGAGTCTCAAAATAGATTGTGGAAAGAAAGCGGGTCTCCACAACTACTTGATCCCCTGCTGAGCGAAGGAACGTTTAGAGCGATCCTAACTTTCCTAGGTTTTTCAATAGCATCAGAAGAATCAAAGCTTGCTCAAATGGGATGCCCCTTAAAAATTTATTTTCCTTGTCTCCCTAAGAACGAAGGTGTTGTGAGGGTCAAGGGAAGATTGGTATCGAGTAATCAAAGTAAGTTGACAGACCTCTGATGCAAAATATTACACAGATATCAACCCTGATACAAACTGATTGCCCCCATCTTTGCGCTCAAAAAATAAATTATAAGACAGGTGGTGAAAGGAAATTCAGAAATGATTGCCCCCACCTAGTCCAGGAAGACGATGAAAGGAAATTCAGAAATGATTGCCCTCGTCTTAGCATTTAAATGCATAAATATTTTTCGAAGTGGTGAAAGGAAATTCAGTAAAAGGGGCCAGATAACTTCACCGGGGTACTGAACAAGCTCGCTGGTAGTGAAGCAATGTCTGAGATATTTGTAAGGATGTTATACATGAATATCACTATACTCTGGTAACCAATGCTTTCTAAAAACCTGATCCACATCCCAAATTCAGACGGGACTTCCCAAATTAAAAAATATATAATCTCATTCTTTTGATGCAAGCCGAGAGCCACAAGATCTGTTGAGTCTCCTAGGGTCGTTTCAACCGTCTTAAAACATACCGAAAGTTAGTAGTGGAAAAGGGAAAATTGTGAAAGGGACTACAGTTGTGTTTGAAAAGAGTATCTGATTTTGAAAAAGCTTCTTGAGGTAAAGAACAGAGTCTTTTCCCCCCTTCGATCCTTTTTTCTTTGGAATCTTTCCGCCTGATTGAGCTTTGACTCCATTTACCCAATGTTGGCACGTGGTCTACTATTCTTCCTGCCTCACAGGAAGGCGGGATCCCTAGTTGGATCCTATGTTGGAGCCGCCCTTATTTTTTAACCCATCACAATTTTCATTTTTGATACTTGAAATCTAAATATGGTCTTATTTTCCCCCGGAGATTTTAAAAACTTTGCAACCTTATCACGTGAGCAACGATGATTTTCTACTCTCGAAACAAGTCTACTTTCGTAAGAACGTTCACTCTTTTTGTTCTACTTCAGGATCTCGCAAGTCGGATACTATAATCCATCAGTTCACATGTCCCGAGTCACGAAAGGCCGAAGTCGTTTAAAATTTTCACTCAAGACAGTAACCAGAGTAGAATCTTTTAACTCATGATTAGACGTCATCGGGGTTTCACGCCTCGGCGTTTGCCAAGTCTGAATTTTTATTTTTAAAACCCCGAGAGTCGAGAACGCGAAGTCCTATCGGGATAACCCATGTCAAGGATCAAAGACAAAAAGATAACTATGATAAATGTCGTTCTCGACATTTCTCCACTCGACACTAACTTTTTCAAAAGTCACAACATCTAATCCCTGACTCACGAAGGCACGATGTAATTCTAACATGATTAATTAATCGCCTAATCCAAGATTTTCTTCCCCTTAATTGAGTCTTAATTATCGCCATCTCGCGGTTTCGCGACTCGGCATACTAATCTCCTAAAAACTTATCTTCGAAGTTTTGAGTCACAATACGACAAATAAAATGATTATAAAATTAATTATGCTTCAAATCGCGATTACCTTTAATTAAACCAAACTCGGTCCTTGCGGTCTCGGGAGTTGGAAACTCAAAATGTTAACAGAAAATTTACGAGATAACGAATAGCGAGAAATTTATTAACATGGACAGATTTGGATTAATTAAGTTAAATCAAGACTTATCCCGAGTTTCAATGCTTGTACGATTCTCGAAGGAGCATTTTCACTCCATACGCCAACTGAATTTTAAACCGCCAAAATTTATGACATCAATGGGAAAATAGGGTAAATCTATGTGTAAGATCGGATTTTTACGGCATAAATTTATTTCTAATTTTGAATTGACAGGCTTGTTTTGAAAGGTACCATTTTTTCAAATATATGCAAGAGCTGCGTTTCATTATGCATTTTTCATAGCACGCGGAGCTCATCCCTTCTGAGTAAACTAAATTCTGTATGTATACGTAGTTCTATCGCAGAAGAGCTAAAACGCAAGCTTCAACTATGGCTCCACGGAAAGCAGCAAAGGCGAATGTTGAGGTCGCAGGACAAGGCTCGGATAACATCTCCAATACTTCGCCCCGAAGTGTCGATTCGGTCCCAAACTAATCATTTGTTTCAGACATTCTGCAATCACAATTGGTAGATTATTCAGACGACTCCGACGGAAATGAAAAAGATGATCTCAACACCAAATATAAGATAGTCGTCCAATCCGGTATGCATAGAGTAGCATCCAGACCACGGTTTCTCCCATATTATGACATGATCTGATGGGCGTTGGATCACGTAGACATATCGACCAGGACTATCATGAATGGGAAACGAGTCACTGTCAGGACTTTCAGGCCAGAGCATATGAAAACCATGTATAAGCTCCCGACGACATCTGACTACACGTACGACGCCGAGTTCCTTGAGGAATTCAAAGAAAAGGAGTGCACCCAGTATGATAAAACCATGCCAGGTTTGATAAAGGATTGGGTTTCGCGCGCCGCAAAGTTCAGGGTTAATGACCAAGGTGTTTATTCAATCACCTCGTTGGAGCCACAGTATAAATATGTGGCCATGATGACATGTCGGCTATATGGGAGAGAGGACACATCGCATTTTCTCCTTGCATGGGTGCCTCTAATGTTTCGGGCTGCAGAAGGTTGCTCTTTTAGTTGGGCAAAGATACTTTCGGATAGTTTGGCCAACCGGGTCACAGAGTACCGAGAGCAGAAAGAAAATGGGAGGCCATCCTCATTCTTCATGTCCGCATATATTATGGATGCGATATGTTCCATGACACCTTTCCCATTGATGAGCTGGGGTTGGACTCCAGCCTAAGAGAAACCCATACATGTATATCATGACAAACTATGGGAGAATAAAGCAGAAAAGTTCACATATGAAATTTTTAACTGAGTGATGGTGCCCCTGCATATCACCATTTTTGGACACCCACCACCTCGTATCTCGGACAACATTGCAACAAATCTGAGTGGCATAGCGGATTGGTACGTGGAGGTAGAGTTTTCATACTTCAGAGTTTTCGGGGCTTCTGTTCCCCCTCATGCGCTGCCATTGTTCATTCCTGACAAGCTGGATTGTCGAGAGGTCTCCCGACATATGGTAATTGGCGGGGTGAGTAAAGAACTCAAAGGGTAATCAAAGAAGGTATGGCCTTCTTTTCCCATTCGGCTGAATTCTTATTCTTTATTAGATTTCGGGCATGCCAAAGCCGAGGTTGTAGCCCTGGAAGACCTAAGTTTGGTCTCCATTGAATATAAGAAACATGATCCACAGAGGGTTGTGAGCAACCATTTAGCTAATTGTGGGCTCAAGAGATTTGAGCATGAAAACTCACCCCCGGATGACGTTTTCCGAGGGGCGAGGTCTTATGAAGAAGTGCTAGCCCGGATCCAATCCTTAGCACCGGAAGACACAGCCTCTATATTGAGATTCCAGGAACATAGACGAAGCTATCTCCCCGCTGTGTTGGGAGGTGGGGGTCCGGGTGTTTCCGAGACGAAACAAAAGGATGCTGAAGGTTCTGAAGACGCAGTTCCTGACCTTGGAAAACACCAGGAGAGGGAACAAACGAGGAATCCCGAAGCATAGGTAAAGACTCCGGACCCGCCAAGGAAACAAAATCCAGAGGCTAAAGTAAAAACTCCGGACCCGCCAAGGAAACAGAAGCCAGAGACTGAAACAAAGACTCTAGGACCGCCAAAGAAGCAGAATCCTGTCGATACTCCAAGAGAATCAGAAAAACAAATCGGAGAACCCATCACCTCGGTCACACCCTTGCAGTCGGCACAGGGAAATGTCGACGAGGGATGGATATTAATGAAGAACTGAGGCCCATAAGAGTAGAAGAACTCCCTCCCAATGAGTTCTTCTTTGATAAAAAGAGGAAGGCGATAGTGAAAAGAGGGTTCTATCAAGAAGGAGGGTCTACTGTACAAAAATATAAAATCATGACCGATGGAAAAGATAAGAAAAGTGACCAACTCGCCACTGAAATCGCAGGAACGTTGGGAGCGTATGCTTCGGCAAATCAATTCTCAGTTGGGCTTTTGAAGAACCAACTAAAAAGGAAGAATCGTCTTATCAGGACCCTCGAGGCTAGATTGGCTACAGCCGCGGAGAACGCTAAAGGTCAGGCCAACATGGAGATAGAACAGGCCAGAGTGGCCGACAAAAATGAAATAGAGGCGCTCAAGGCCAAGCTTGAGCAAGCAAAGTTTGTGGTCTGAGATGGTCGAGTGCAGGCGAGCCAACAGAGAAGTCTGATTGAACAGTTGCAGGCTTGGGTAGAGATTTCCAAGAGCAGAGCGATAGACATCGGGATATTTAAATCCCAAGCTAGCGATATTCGGAGCAGAATCTTTTCGGCACAACAGAATTTGCTCGCCACGATAGGAGAGATCTGGGGAAATTGTCTATTGGTAAATCAGGTTTCCGAGAACCTGACCGCCAGAGAAAGGGATGCAGGAGCGGCTCGGGTCGCCTTTCACGAGGCGGTGATAGCCACGAATAACAGAGTTTTGGCAGGTGCTACCAGGCTCGCCATCCTAGAACAAACCAGAGGTAATATATTGTTGAAGGATTGGGAGCACAACATTGCCCTGGGCAAGGAGCAAGCTCAAAAGGTAATCAATTCTTTGGAAGAAGCTTTTAATTCCATAGACGGCTAGCTGTTGGGTATGGACAGTGGAGGCAATGCAGAAGCATTGATGCAAATGAATGTGGAACAGATCTCAATTGATATGAAAGAGAAAGATGATAGAGATTCGACCGATATCTCTCAGATAGATATGGTAGACATGGCCCAAGTTGATAAGCACATGGTCAAACCCAGTGCACAGCTAAGTGCCCTCGACATCATCGGTGCACAAATGGAGGACAAGCTACAATAGTTAGCCTGAGAATGTTACTTCGTCGAGGCTAGCTGTCAAGTAGAGCCTTCACGACTCGTATCTTAGCTTGTGGAAAGATGTATCGCCTGCACCGAGTCCGCGTGAAGATGAGCACCTGGCACTAAGTGAAGACAGCGTAGGGGAAATGGAGCGATTTCTCTCTCCTCTGTCATAACTGAAATTTTGTGACTATTGAGATTCTACCTGCTTTGTAAAAATTGTATAAATATACCCCAGAGAGAAATAAACGGGGCTGGACCCTTTTTGAGATTTTGTAAGAGAGTTTTTACATTGAGATTTAATACAAGCAGATCTGAGATTCTCAATTCCGTCACTACTGTATTACAAGTTTTATTTCTTGTTCCTCATTTTCAATTTCAATTCATATTCATAATTGATGTGCTTCGTTATACTTTAGTACGACCACTACTATAACGAAATAAATTTGGGTTTTTTGTAATTGTTTATTGTCTTTCCTCTGCACCAGCTATCATCGGTGTAAGACCAATCTGCAGTTTCTGAATTCTACATGTATTTTTTGTTACATCAGTTATTTTCTTGCATATTTTCTTCTCCCGTTTACTTCGTGAGATTTTCCCCTGGTAGGAACCTGACACTGTAAACGGTTCAATGTGTTTCTCCCATCTCGCCCCTTTTATTAAAATATAATACAACTACGGTAACGAGCCTTAGATTCACATCCGTATTCTAATTCTGCAATCGTAAGTTCTCTTTTACAAGACTAAACTGAGACAACACTTAGCCTCTTTTAAAGTTTTTCCTACCTGCGTTGTTCCCCCATGACAGTTCCTGTACCAACTCAACCTAACATTGAACCCGGGCTATTGAACCAAACACACATCGCCTTAAGCCTCTTCAACACTATCCTTAAAACAACAACTAATCGGGCCGAACTTGAACAATCATGGGCAGCCATTGAACAAAACATAACTATTCAGGAACAGTTCGAAGCCAGACAACCCCAACGAAGAAATCTCCCTTAGTTTCTTTCTCCGAAGGTTGACGCCCTTCCTTCTACAAATCCTAACCACTTTCGGATGCCTTGACACTGTACTTTTGAGCCTTAAGTATAGACTCAGGAACAACAGTGGGGATCTACACAAATGCATCCAAACTGAAATAGATTTTTTGAACATCGCATCACTTGGTTCTGCTTATCGATATGCTGTAAAAATCGAGCAGAAGTTTAAGCACCAGAACAAACGGGAGTTCAAGTCTGCAAATCTAGAACAAGCAAAGTATTATATATATGGCCCTAACAAACAACATCCCAAAAAACAGTCCAAGTCACAGGAAAATAAGGGTCACGGAAAGAGGAAGAGTGACACTAGAAAATGGTGTAATTTCCACAAAATTCCCTAGCACAACACCGATGAATGTCGCTCAAAAAAATCATTGGTGGCCGAGATAAAAGATAAGGAGCCGAACCCTGATTCAGAATTTGATTATGAAAACACTGATAGAAGACAGATCATCGACGCATACCCCACTGCTATTGTTGCGACCACAACAATTCAAAGAGAAGAACCAATAGATTCTAAAGAGGGGGAGCACCTTTTTCATTCACAGATGTGGGTGAATGGGACCTCGTTTAATTTTATTGTTGAAAGCGGAAGCCAGAAGAACCTCATCTCAACAGAGGTTGTCAAACATTTTTTTATTATCGACAACACCACACTTGCAACCATAAAACATTGGGTCTCTTCACCAAGGACAAGATCTTTGTGTCAACCAACAGTGTTGATTGTCATACGACATCCAACCCTTCAAGGAAGAGGTATTATGTAATGTTTCTCCCCTGGATGTTTGTGATGTTCTCTTGGGCCAGCCATATATGTGGAAGCGCCATGCTATTTATGAGTCTCGGCCTCGTAGTTTCATTGTTACTCTTGGGAGTCATTTCTATAGGATACTAGAGGTAATTCTGACTATTGTCCCACCTAAACAGTTCCACAAGGTAGTATCTCATACTAAAAAAATTATCTTCTTCACAGTTTGTTCAAAGCGTGAACATAAGAACACCACTGCAACCTCAGTCCAAGCAACTTCTATCCAACAGAAGGAGGTCGACAAGATGGAAACAAAGTGTAAAAATTCCTTCTGCACACAAGCATCTCATATATCTAGACTGGTTAAAAATGTCCAACCCTTCCAACCACAAGTTCGTGACAACCTTCAACAAGCTAAGCAACACAACTTCTCCAACAAGGCAAGCAATTCATCAAGATGAAGATTCAACAAACGCTTTTCCCTCTCCCCGGGAAATCAACGAAATGGAGACCATTGATTCCTAAGGAGGTAGGATTGATCCACATGGATATTGGTGTCCACCCACCTTTTCCAACTGGCTCAAAACAGTTTTATGACAATTTTGGTAATTTACTATTTTTAGTAGTTTTTAACTTCCAGGGCCTTTTTGAGGGCCTAAATGAAGATTTTTTGGGACCAATATTCCTAATGATAGCCAAGGACTTTGATTGAGCCCCCAAAATGAATCTCCTCGATGATACCTTTCCAACGAGCTATCGTGCACCCCAAACAGAGATCGTATGCCAAAGTTACGCCCCAGGAAGTTGATACACCAAAATACCCAAAACGAGGTCCATGAGATTATTGGATTTTCATCTTCCGGGGTTAAAGTTTTCAATTTTATTTATGATAAAAATTCCTTTGGAGCCTCATTGTAAAATCATCTTCTTACGAATGCAAGTAGCAGAAACATCCCTTCTCAGAGATAAGATGCCACCATTCTAGTTAGTTTTTCATTCTGTATTCTTACAATCTTTGTACATTTTCTCTCATTAATAGAAAATTGTGTATTACTATATATCTGTGTTTATGGTTGCATCTATGATACATTTATGTTATATTATTGTATATATGAGATATCTCTGTACCTTTCTTTATTATATCTCTTCAGTGCATGTCCCCGACGAGGTCCGACTATAGCAAGTTGGGTCTCAATATTTTCTCTCTTGAAGACAATTGCTCTCGCACATATAAGAAACCTTCCATGGTGTTGAGCGCTCAACACACCCTAAAAGATTTTATGAAATTATGTCAATTTTGGGTACCACTTGTTTTCTTTGTTTTGTTGTCTAAATTGAGTCCAATGTGGAAGGATTGCTAATTTTGTTTTCATGTCTTTTCATCGATCAAAGTGAATTTGTTTGAACCTATCAATGTGAGAACCTTTGTGTCTGAAATAACTTGGCATTCTAACTAAGAATCTACAGCTAAAATTGTGACTAGCACGCCTGTGTTCAGCGTCAGAAAAATCCAAGCAGGTAAAATGACCACACAGTAATAATAATTGTCGATCGTCCATGCACCATAAACATCGGTAAAAGGCGGAGTAAGTTTGCATTAGTTATTCGCCACGCAGATTCAAGATATAGTTGATTCCCATTGGCGTTGGTGGAATATGAGAGGACTAAACATTGACATGAGCCATGATAAACCCCTGATAGCCGATGACAGATGTGTTTTTTCAGGGTCGGTGAAATCTCAAAGTGTCAAATCATTGAAATTTACACATGGACACATCGTCAATCGTTGACCCCCGATGCACTTTCGACATTGACAATTTTCAAGGGGGTTAATTCGAGAGCACTTGGTTAAGCTTATCACTGATCGTTGATCCTTGATACCTTTTCAGCATCAACAGAGTAGGATATGTTTTTAAAATGATTAGCTAAGGAAAAATCCCTGATTCTGAATAACACGATTAAACGAAGACGCCTATTTCAAGTGCCACGTGTCTTTGCTGCGTAGGTATTTCATATGATCTATTTTTGTCCCAAGTCACCTTAAGGTTCCCTGTGTCCTAATCACACTTCCAAGTCAGATTTTCCACGTCATCTCTATACGAAAAGATGGATCAGTGTCTAAGATTTTTCCAGGAGATATCAATGAGCAACGTTTAAAGAGAATCCCCAACTCCTAATCCACCCGTTAAATTAGCAAGATAGTTGGATGTTTTCAACACTAGATATGATCAGATTCTGCCATTTAATAGGCCAATTAATGTTTCTCTTCACATATATTTCTCCCCCGTACGCCGACTGACTAACGGGGATTTGAAATTGCTGATAGACCATATTATAGCCCACGCCACCAACCTACGATTGAATTTAATTTTAAACATGATGAAGATCTGGTGACCGATTTTGTAGAACCACACTCATATCCTAAATTGAATAACTGATGCGACAAGGTAAGTTCATTTTTGTTTAAATCATGAAAACAACTTCGAACACTTCCATTCTTCACATAAGTTTCCATTTCAGAGCACCCAGAGAATTGAAGAGAGCATCTAGAGACTGCGTTGATTCTCAGACCATCAAAACCAGGTTAAGATAGCAGAAGAGGTATGTGTTAAATTTTATCAGTTCGACAGTCATAATTTGTTATATATCAACATTTAATCTTTTACACAATGTCTAAATATGTTCTAGCTTCAGGAAAGAAATGCCTCCAAGAAATCCAACTACCAGACGCTCGTTGAGGGAACTGAAGTTAAAGGAGGAATAAATTGGTGAGGGTTCTTCTCCCGACACTGCAAGGCAATTATAATACGCTCCTAGTACGAAGCTGGGCATTAAAACCTTGACCAAGAAAGCATTCATTCAACCCCTAGTTTTTGGCGATACATAAGTGACCATTGGATCCAAAATAATTCTCCCACGGTGGGGAGATCTATTCAACATAATCAATTGGGAGGATTACCCGAAGTTTATCACACACAACGACCCAGATGTAAGGACGCTCGACGACCAAGTTTTCCCGAACATTCGACGATCGTGCTTGCACATGGTAGCCTGTTGAACTCCAGTTTTCCCATGCATCGATACCCTGAGTTGGTTAATTGATCACACAGATGCGCATAAATGTCTGATCAACGATGAGAATGGAGGGTGTGTCGAAGTTTTGCTCTCGATAGAAGTTCATAAGTACTACAAGATCAGGGACCCAGAGGAACGGTTGAACACAAAATTCGTGGTGAGGTTCTATGAATTCCATGACATTAGCCGATTGATGGCCTCATGGTGGAAGGAGGACATGAAATTTACAAACTGAAGCAATGGGTGGCATGGATTCCCCTGGTGTACACCGTGGATATTTCGGGGAGTAGTTTCAACTGGGGAGAAATCATAATCATCTCCAAGCAATTGAACACCAATAAATTGCAGGCTCAGACACCGAAAGAAGGAGAAGCTCCCGCTTTTCACATGGCCTCGTACCAACTAGATGTAATCTACGCGAGGAATGTCTTTGCTGGTATGAATTTAAGCTGGCACGTTGCGTAACTTCCTGTTAACATCTACTTCAACATCCTATGGGAGAACATGTACAAAAATTCTTATGCCCTTATTTGCGATGAATTTGTCGCTTGAATTTATTTCATTATAATTAGAAGGGAATGCCCAAGGCTGTTTGTAGTAGTCAAGAAAATGATATCGAAGGTAGGCCACTAGTATCTAGACGAACACACAACCTATATCAGGGTGTTTGGGGCCACCGGAGCACCACATTTTCTCCCTACTCACGTCCCAGACTGGCTCATTGTAGGAGAAATCTGTTATCAGAATATCCTACAGGGCTATAACGCCACTTTGGTCAAGGAAATGAAGCGAGCATTTATACCCTACGACTTCTATGTGGGGTTTTATATAGTGAACGACACTGCTCAAGAAAAAATAAGGTTTGATTCCGCTTGAATTCAGGTTCCTGACATGCCGGTTTCACAAGCACGAACCTAAAGGCCTTGTCCTCCAACATGCTTCACAAGTCTCTTCCTGTTGGACATACACGAATGACAAGTGTGAGGATGATATTTTTACATAATGTGCTCAGAATTGGGAGGATGTATTACAAAGGAAAGCCAAGACAAACATGATGAGGTTAAAATATATGAGCATGGATGAGCAGGTTGAAACAATAGAGAAGTCGGCTCAAGAAGCTCTCAGGGTTAGGGAAGAAATCAGAGTAGCAGAAACCACAAAAGCACAAAAGAGAGGGTTGATGTTGCTAGAGGGAGCCCAGAGAGTCATTGACCAACTAGAGAACGACCCTCAAATCATAGAAATGATGAGGATCCCCTCAGATGACCCAATTACAATCAGAGAGGAGCCAAGTGGCTTAGAGTCAATACAACTGGAGGAAATCACCATTCTGGAAAACCCTAGAGTTCCATCACCACAGATTAGATCATCTGTAACCATTCCAACCCAGCCTGGGGTTTTGAGAATGCCAGTTGAAATAGGTGTGCCAAAACCCCTATTTGATCTAATAACTATCTATGATGATGAAGGGAGTTCGAAGGTCTTCCTGGTAACTTTGATACCGATTACAGAGGAGAAGGAACTTGAGAAAACATCTGCCCCAAGTCCCGATGCTTCAGTTCAAAACCTTCTGTAGAGTGACCATGAGGTCGAAAGTGTCTTAGACACTGAGTTGCTCGACCTGTCGGGGACCCCAAAAGACAGCTCGAGGGATGAGCTAGGATCATGTGGTCAAAAAGAGGAAGTTCAACAACAAGATATCGACACCTCAACAACCGATTACCAAGTAAGTACTGAATCTATCACTGATTCTTTAATTTTTGTCGATACCTCACCAGCCAATGAACAACAAACGAAGTTTGATCCATTGAAGCATATGAAAGAAGTCTAAGAACCAATCCTAGAACATATACACACAGTAGAGAGCCTGGGAAATACTCTAAATTGGGGAGAACAACAATTCCCTGAGCCTTTTTATGAGGTCACCAATATATAGGCGATCATTTATGACAGGAAGAGGAAATCTATCATGAAGAGAACCACCAAGAAGAGAAGACTCGCACTAGATAGTTCAATTCTCATCACCACAGAGGAGAATTTTCTCAGTACAGAACATGCAAAGACATCTGAGCTCATTGGCACATGGATGGCTATCATAGATGCCACATTGGATCGATCAAGGAGAGATGAAAAGGAACTGACCACTACACTAAAGGATCTAGATCAGCTGTGCCATTTGAAAAATACTATCAAGAATCAACGCAAGCCACGGTGTTCCTGAAGATTGAGTTCCAATATGCTTATGAAAAGTTCACAAGTGAAAGACATCTTTTCACTACATGTATATCTGATTTCCAAGAAGATACCCTTATGGCACTGGCAACCTGCAAAGACGTGGAGAGGTGGTATGAAAAAACATACCAAGAAGTAGAAATAATTGATTACATCAGCGTAGTGAAAAAGGGACGAGACACAGAAGAGCATGGTATGCGAGTTCTACAGGATAAAAACATATCTCGCATCAGGAAAGCATCTGAATATTGGGTCAGTATGGCCCAAGACCCTCAATGGGAGATACAAAAGAAGTGGGTCGAGTGCAAAAGAGGTTCGGAAAAGATCAATCGGGAGATGAAAGGAATTAGCCTCCCAGAATTCGGCTCACCCGAAGACTTTGTCGACCTGCATGACATAGTCAAGCGACATGCAGAACAAGAATCAACATAAACAACGGAGATTGCACAGGTGGAGAGCTTGGCACTAGTTCAAATACAACACTTTAGGGAACATCCGATCAAGGCTCATGCAATTCTTCAGCAGTTGAGTGCTAAGATTATCAAATACAGAGAACAAGCAGTAGAAGTGAAATAAATCCTTTCAGCCCCGATGGATCAACACAGGTTCCCGTATGCTAACACATGCAAGGATCTCTTCGTCAAGTGGTCGGAATATGAGAAGAGTCATCCACTCTAGTAGAACCATGAGGTGATTCTAAAAGAATAAAGATATCAAGCGGCACATGGCGATATTTTGTTTTACTTAACTTAAACTTGTAGCAACTATTTTTAGTTAGTGATTCTTTATAAATAAGAGGATTGACATTTTAGAAAGGGTCGATGGTTTTGGGAAAAGACCCTCCTTTTTGGGAATTGTAAAGAACTATTTCTAAACAACCTTAATTGAGAAGTCATGTTTAGGACCAAAGACAAAATTATGTTTTTCATCAAAGGTGTTATGTGATTGGATTGAGGAATTACTTCCAACTTTTATTTTAGTAATTGATGCTATAACGAGTCAGAGTTTTTGAATCTATTGATAAGTTATTTGTTTCAATATTTTTGCAGTTCTTTTGTTCTTAATGATGGAAAGAAAATCGTTGTGTTAATGTGTGATTGATGTTAGAGCTAAGGAAACTATTTTTCTTGTAATCATCTTATTACATGCGTATTCTTATTACGATAATTGTATCTCAGTCAATGCTGAAATACCAACATATTAACGTATTAGTACTAGGATTGTAATAGGTGTGAATATCTTTGTCTGCATGCTTGAGCATGAGGTTTATCCCGAGCTCAACCTTCTTCAGTAGTTAAGAATCCCTTCTACCGATTGATTTATACCAGTGCATATTATTTTATCAGACTCATCTAATAAAATATAAGACAAAAAAAAAAAAATGTTTAAACTGAAGGAGGAACTTTCATAGGAAGATATCATGTCAATCACCAAGTAAATCCCATTGATAAATTATCTAGATCGAAATTTCTGGAGAACCATTCCACCATCAAATGCTACAGAGTCTAATTGGGCCTCTAAGGTGAATTGGTTCTTGTTGCTGACTTAAAGGGATCTCAGACCCCTCAACAGAATTGGCGCTAGAAGGAGGGCCTGATGAATGAATGGCTAACAATATTTATGATATAATATCTTGCATAGTCGACATATTCAAAACAACCCACATGCATGGATAGTCATTCTCACGACAACCCACATATAAAGAGTACTCCCAAAATGAGTAACTCACCCCAGCATGAGGAAGAAAACCTATTCCATGAAATACCTTATGCTCTTCCTCACAAGAAGTTGAACCAATTCAGAAGAATCACAAGAGCTTATACTAGACAAATTGGATCGTTTCCCTTAGCCCCGTTACTTCCTTGTAGAAAACAAGTAAGTAGACCAATGGTCGATACCCTCGACCAGGTTTTTGTTCACACAATAGAAGAACTGATATATTTTTCCCTCACTGAGATGAAACAACCCCTTAATATAATATTTGAAACACCAGCTGGTAACTACTCTGAACTAGATGATTTCAAATCTGATGAGGAAGGGTTTAACTCGGATCACTCAGTTTCAGAATCAGACAACATGGAGGATAATAATGATAATAAAAAATAAAGGGGCAATCCACCTCCAAATAATAAACCTTGGTTGGCCAAAGATGCTCTGGAAATCCTAGGATGGGTACATAACCTCCCTCAACATCTAGAAAAATTACTCCCTAAGTTTGACCCTAAAACCTCCAGATTGGTGGAAGGCCATATTAAAAAGTTCATACTAGCTATAAGACTGATGAATGTGAAACATGCGGATGTAGTATGTAGACTTTTCCGCTATACCTTTGATAATTCGGCCTCGAATTGGTATTTTAACTTTCCCGTAGGGTCCATAACTAGTTGGAAAAAGTTTCAAAAATATTTCTTAGACAAATTTGCAGAAGAAACCACCATAGGAGCTTTGATGGCTGAACTCTTCACTGCCACCATGAGTTCAAAAGAGAAAGTTAAATACTTCAATCAATGATTTACTACTATCCTGAACAAGTTTCAACCTGAAGCTAAACCTACTCAGGAGTTGCAAATTGAGGTATATGCTAATTCTCTCCCTGCTTCTATTTCCATGTTTGTGAAAAGGGATGCCAAACATACCCTAGCAGAAAATTTCGAGGAGGCCAAAACGATTGAATTCCAAATGAAGGGATGCAAAGAGGGCCAAGTTTCACTAGTTAAGAAGGAAGTTCAACCTCCGCCTATGAGAGGACTGTTGCTGACTAGACCTTCAGGAAAACAAACTAAACAAGGTCCCGATAAGGGAAGTAGAGATATAGAAGACCTACAATGGATGATAAAGAAACTGTCGAATGAAATCATAGACATGAAAAGAAGTGTCGGGGAAGGAAACCAAGGTCAAAGGCCCTATAAACCCTTTTTCAAGAGATCAAACCCACCTTTAAACGTGATTGAACCTACCCCAACCAACTTAAACATTGACCTGGGTAATGTAGCATCCAACTCTTTCTGTACGTATCATAAAGAGAAATATTCTGAAAGAGACTGTCCCCAATGGGTGCATGCTATGCATTTAATGGCCAATCGGTTCCTAGACGAAGTTTCCCTTACCGAACAGTCAAGAGACTCAACGGTAAACATCGTCGATCAGGAAGAAGTTGAGCCGCTGGAAGAAACATCCATGTTTTTATGTGATCATGACTTGTCGATGCCTCCCGATGATGTATTTGAGGTTCAAGAACCACCCGCTGAGGTTTTGGTTGTGAAAACGCGAAGTAAGGGTCAATTGGTCTCAAATGAACTTACCATTGTCCAATCTTATAAGGGAAAACAAATAGTCATTCACTCAAAAGCACCTTTTGTCTCCCAAAGGAATCCTATAAACATCCATACACAGGAATCACCCAAGATAGACTACAACATAGTAGAAGACTTGAAAAAATTGAAGGCTAATGTGTCATTCATGGACATGTGTAGAATTCCCCAGCAAAATGACTTTCTCTTACAAGCCTTAAAGTCAATAGAATCCCCTATAACAAGCAATGAACTAGGGTAGGTTCACTCTCCCACAAATCTAAAGAATAAACCAAATGTGAACGCTTTCTCTATAGACAAAAAAGGGAAGCCTTTTGTCCCACCTTTCCTTTTAATTTTGAATTTTTCAACATAAATCTCCATAATTGTCTAGTCGACTCAGGGGCATCCTCCAATTTCATGTCATTATCTATTTGCAAGAAATTAAATGCAGTTCTACTCAAAAGTGATAAACATGTTATACAACTAGACATAATTCAGGTAAAAGTTATTGGGGAACTCAAGGATGTCATGATCATAATGGATACACACCTGAAATTTGTTCAAGTAATTGACATCATTGTAGTAGATATATTCGAATCTTATGGACTGCTACTTAGTCGATATTGGTCCGAGAAATTGAATGGATACTTTAGCACGGACTTGGCTCACCTCTGGTTTCCATTAAAGAGACAAGCCTACATGATTAGGATCGATAGGGAAAGCTATCTCAAACATACTGTCACTGATTTAGAAGCCTTCAACAAACCCTCGTCGACAGATTTCCCAGTGCTAGGAAATTACTCCTGCGATTCTGATTTCGGCAATTTCGCTCCTCTCTCATATGATGTACCTCTCACTCAAAACTCCAAAATGACTTTTCAAGAGAATCTACTGGCAACGGCGAAAGAAAGCCTATTCTACCAAGAACCTTTGTTGGAAACCACAATCAAGGGATGCAGAGATGAGGAAATAACTAGGCATGAAGAAGCTGATAAATTTTGCACACAAGTTTGGACATTGTACTTTGATGGGTCTAAATCACAAGAAGGGTCAGGAGAATGATGCATCCTCATTGACTCGAATGGGAAGTGAAATTTCCTTTCCTGCAGACTAGAATTTGAATGCACTAATAACACTACTGAGTATGAGGCTTTGGTTCAAGGACTAAATAAATCTATAGACTTAAACATTAAAGAACTGAAATTTTTTGTGGATTCTGAAATTATCGTCAGGCAAGTAAAGAATACTATACATTGAAACTCACCCCACCCGCGGAATTATCAACAGGATATGCATAGACTAATAGAACATTTTGAGGCCTTTAATATTACTGCGATTCCTAGGACAACAAATTCTCTTGCTGATTCCCTAGCTATTGTAGCCTCGAGGCTATCCCCTTTACAAGACTATGAAGCCTCCTATGGAACTACTCTACAAACCATCAGTACCCAACAATATTTCTAATTGGAAGGTTTTTGAAGGGGATGAACAAATTATAGACTTTCTAACTAATCAAGAAAATTTTAAAGATCTAGCTATTGATGATGAAGTATTCCGAGATCAACTACTAGAAATCGATTTCCACGAACAAAGGGGCGAAGCAGATCACTCTAGTAACAAACCAAGGTTTCACACAATACCTAAAGGGGTAGCCAATTTGGAGAACCTTTTCAACTTGAGGGAAATATTTAAAGGGTCAACAAACACAAATATAGGGAGTTCATGTCCCATATACGAGACTATAAATCTAGGAACCCCGGAAAACCCTAAGAATATAAATCTAGGCAAAACAGTGTCTAAAGAAGAAAGGAAAGCCTACCTCAAAATTTTTAGAGAATATCAAGATGTTTTTGCATGGTCCTACCGAGAATTGAAAACTTATGACACTCGCATTATTCAACACATAATCCCATTAAAATCCGAAGTAAAACCCTTTCAACAAAAGTTCAGGAAGTACCATCCATCTTTGGAACCCCTCATGTATCAAGAGTTAAAGAAATTACTAGATGCTAAGATTATCTTTTAGGTTAGACACTCTACCTGGGTAGCAAATTTGGTTCCTATCAAGAAAAATTCTAGGGAAATACGCATGTGTGTAGATTTCAGAAATCTTAACAGAGCATCAGAAAAGGATAACTACCTAGTCCCACAATTGGAACAACTCTTGCAGATCGTGTCTGGTTCTGAAATTTTCTCCCTTCTAGGTGGTTTTTCAGGTTACAACCAGGTTCTAGTTTCAGAGGAAGACCGATTGAAAACTACCTTCTGAACCAAGTGGGGAACCTTTTCTTATAAATGCATGCCCTTTGGGTTGTTTAATGCAGAAGAAACCTTCGAAAGGGCCATTGATGTATCTTTTCAGGGATTTATTAACAAATGCGTGGTAGTATACTTGGACGACGTGACTGTGTATTCAAATAACATAAAATATCACATCCAACATCTAACCCAGATTTTCAAAAGGTGTAGGAAATATGGAATATATTTAAGCCCTAAGAAAACTATCTTTGGTGTCGAGGAAGGGAAATTACTAGGTCATATTATATCTCAAACAGGAACTCACATAGATCCATAATGAATTAAGGAAATAGCCCAACTTCCCTTACCCCACAACAAAATGTCTATGCAATCCTTCTTTGAGAAAATTAATTTTGTAAGGAAGTTCGCGCCCGGTTTCGCTGAAACTATCAAACCCTTACAAAAAATGATTCGCAAGGATGTTGATTTTAAGTGGGATGACGAGCGAAAATATGCTTTCAACAATATCAAGACTGTGATATCTCAAGCTCCGGTGTTGTGAAGTCTCGACTTTAGTAAATATTTCTTCCTCTATACTTTCACCTCCGACCACTCATTAGCCACGGTTTTGACCCAGAAGTATGATGATAACAATGAAGCACCGGTATCATTTATGAGCGCTAATCTCCAAGGGGCCAAATTGAATTAACCCGCTATAGACAAATAGGCTTATGCGATGTACAAAGCAGTAAAACATTTTAGATATTACATCCTAAAAAATCACACTAAAGTCATTGTGCCTCATCCCGTAATCCGATCCCTTTTCACTCAATAGGAGATGGGGGAGAGAAGAAGAAATTGGATGGAAGTTGTCCAAGAATTTTATCTAGGTATAAAACCTGCCAAACAAGTTAATGGACAAAGATTGTGCAAACTGGTCGCAGAGGCTCAAGACCGAATAAATGAAGACCCCAGGTGGGAGAATGAATTAACATTATGGTGTAGTGAAGATTTATACATTCCCCTGGGGTAAGAGTCTTGGTATGGAAAATTGTTTTACCTCATGTATCATGGGACTTGCCTAGAAAACCTAAACCCTAAGGAAATTTGAGCTCTCAGGCTAAAATTTGCACGATACCACCTCAAATTTGCACGATACCACCTCATAAATTCAGTACTTTTTCGCATAAATTATGATGGAGTACTCTTGAGATTTCTTGAACGTGAAGATGAAGAAAAGGTTCTCAGGGAAATCCATGATGGTCCCACAGGTGGGATACTTTGCAGGCAATACCACTGCTCACAAAATACTAAGAGCCAACTATTACTAGCCTACTCTATTTAGAGACGCTCATACATACACTAGAAATTGTAAAACTTGTCAAATGAGCGCAAGAGAGAAAAGAGAATAGTTGTCCCACTCCAACCAGTGACCATATCCATACCTTTCGAGCAATGAGGGCTAGACTTTATAGGGGAGATTACCCCAAATTTTTCAAAACAACATAAATACATACTGACTGCTATAGACTATTTTACGAAATGTGAAGAGGCCATCCCTCTGACTCACGTGAATGAAAATGTGGTATTCCAATTCATAGAACAACAATTGATCACATGGTTTGGGATGCCTTCTGTTATTGTTTTCGACGCAGACCCCATTGCTATTGTTGTGACCACAACAATTCAACCCGAAGAACCAACAAATTCTGAAGAGGGGGAGCACCTTTTTCATTCACAGATGTGGGTGAAGGGGACCTCGCTGCATTTTATTGTTGATAGCGGAAGCCAGAAGAACTTAATCTTAGTAGATGTCATCAAACAATTGAGATTGTTGACAACACCACACTCGCAACCATACAACATTGGGTGGCTTCACCAGGGACGAGATCTTCGTGTTAGCCAACAATGTCGATTGTCATATGACATCCAACCATTCAAGGTTGAGGTATTATGTGATGTTTCCCCCATGGATGTCTGTGATGTTCTCTTGGGCCAACCATATATGTGTAAGTGCCATGCTATTTATGAGTCTCGACCCCATAGTGTCATTGTTACTCTGGGGGGTCATCTCTATAGGATACCATAGATAATTCTGACTATTGTCCCACCTAAACAATTCTACAAGGTAGTATCTCATACTACAAAATTCAACTTCTTCATAGTCTGTTCAAAGTGTGAACATAAGAACACCACTGCAGCCTCAGTCCAAGCACCTTCTATCTAACAGAGGCAGGTCGACAAGATTGCAAGAAATTGTAAATGTTTCTTCTTCACATTGGCATCTCATGTACCCACATTCGTTAAAAAAGGTCCAACCCTTCCAGCCACAGGTTCATGACAACCTTCAACAAGCTAAGCAACACAACTTCTCCAACAAGGAAAGCAACTCATCAAGATGCAGATTCAACAAACATTTTTCTCTCTCCCCTGTGCACTCAATTAAATGGATACCATTGCTTCCTAAGGAGGGAGGATTGATCCAGGTGGATATCGGTGGCCACCCACCTTTTCCAACTAGCTCAAAAAAAAATTCTCGCAATTTTGGTAATTTACTATTTTTAGCAGTTTTTAACTTCCAGAGCCATTTTGAGGGCCTAAATGAAGGTTTTTCGAGATAGATATCCTCAATGATATGCAGAGGCTTGGATTGATCCCCCAAAATTAATCTCCTCGATGATACCTTTCCAACGATCTATTGTGCCCCCCAAATAGAGATCGTATGCCAAAGTTACGCCCCCAGGAAGTTGATACACCAAACTACCCAAAACAAGGTCCACAAAACTGTTAGCTTTTCATCTTCCAAGGATAGGTTTTTGGATTTTTTTTATGATAAAAGGTCATTGGATTGTAAAATCATCTTCTGTCAAATGCGAGTAGCAGACACATATCTTCTTAGAGATAAGTTGCCACCATTCTAATGAGTCTTTCACTCTGTATTTTTACAATCTTTGTACATTTTCGTTCATTAATAGAAAATTGTGTATTATTGTATCTCTTTGTTTATGGTTCCATTTATGATACATTTATGTTATATAATTGGATATCCAAGACACATCTGTACATTGCTTTATTATATCTCCGCTCTCATTTCGTGTCGAAAATAATCCGGATCAGTGGTATCAAAGAAGGATGATGTTGGGCTCTAAAGATGTCCTAAAAAAAACCTTTATGCATCAGCCAAAGGTAGGCGTTGGCACAAGAATTTTACTTGTTTCCTATGTAGGTTCTTACCTTCCATTTTCAATACCTCATCCTCCAGAGATGCAACACCTGTAAAGGGAACACCAATCGTAACAAAATGAATGATAGTTGTTCTGTTCAAATGAACGACACTACCTGCAAAGGGAACAACAATCGTAACAAGGGAACGACAGTCCTTACGTTGGACTGAACTAATGTTGTATTAATTGCATTGTAGTACTTGCCCAACTATCTAATTTATCAATCTAAGGTTCATAGAATTACAAAGCACACACAAAGTATGTGCAGGATCGAAGTGGAATTAATCTAATCTAATGGTAAAACTACAACTGAAATTGAATCATTAATCTAATGCAAGAAGCTGAAACACACGACTTGGAATTGAATTGCTACAACACACGACTGAAATGAAATTGCGTAAATGAAATTAATCTAGGAATGAAAAATTGCGTCAAAGGATAAACAACATGTGAAGAGCAACAAGATGACACATGTGAGCTCACACTAACAATAAAGAAATCTCAAATTACATTACAAGAATCAAATGACAAATCATGAAAAAATAATGAACACATGAATCAAACTAAGAATCCCTTTCTCTACAATCAAACTTATCTTTCAAATCCTAATGACTACCCCCAAATGACTACCCCATCATGAAGAGAGAGTACTCTCTTTTATACATGAGTGATTTGAAAATAAGATAAACATCTCATAATTACAGATCCACTTTTCTCTCAACCAATTTCCCATTATTACAAAATATAATCCCTTCAAATCCTCACACATATCTCTCATATATCTTGGATAAGATATGTTATCCATTCCCCATGATCTTCTCCTTGAAATAGGCTTGAATCATCTCCTCAAATCTTGAAATGGTGGAGGAAGTATTCGAGAAGTCCTTTTGTATTAATTCTTCACATGTTCCTACACATTACAAAGCTCACACATTTTTTAGATATATATGAAAACATGTCGATTTTCTAATATTTAATCACAAATTCCCTTTTAATACTAAAATGAATAAAGTGGAAAATAATAAGGTGAAACCCAAATATATTTATGAAAACGATATCATGAGAGGTTAATGGGGTGATGAAATGTTTAGAATGATGGAGGGAAAGGTGGATGCAAATATGACATTTTTGAGCCCCAACATACCCCCCAACTGAACTTGTTGCATGTCCACATGCAACCGTGTATGGATTTTTTCAAGAAATTTTGGCATCTGAATTTTGACTTTGAGGGATGATAATGAATATTTCCAGGATGGGATTTACATGAGTAACAACTGACATTTTCTTATGGTTGGTTCTTGTGTGACAACCATGAATATAAAGAATGTTGGTTTTGGTGTAAACAACATTCATTTCATTATTTGTTCTCTTGTTGTTATTATAATAATTTACCCATATACTTGTTGGAAAAAATAAGCTATCAATGTGCATAAGGAAACATCACTGAGTATAAGAAATCCCTTTTTCATATTTGTGAATCATGCCAATATGTATATAAATGCTTATGAAGCAAAGTGCAATAGAGTATCGTTGGAAAAAAATGTTGGTAAATGGTAAATGAGACGAAAAATGGAATAATGGTAGTGGAAAAATGGAGTGATGATAGCGAATATAGTTCCCTACCCCCCAACTGATTTGGTTGCATGTCTACATGCAGCTTGGCATGGTTCATAGAAGTGAAAAGGAAATGGGGCTTGGTGAGGGAATTTTCCAAATTATTCATTGCTAGTAGTTGAGGAATTACATGATTAAAGTTTAGAAAATAACATACCTCCACTTACCCAAAATGTTGATGAACTATGCAATAGGAATATGGTTGATGCAACTGCTAGAGCATGGAAGATGTCATTGCTGCAGGATCATGTGAAAGGTGACTGTTGTTGTAGTTGCAACTGTTGTAACTGCTAGATCAGAGAATGTGAAGTGGAAGAATCTGAACTGCTGCTGATGAATAATGGAAAAGAGGAAGTAGGAAAGTGGAACTGTAATACTCTCATATAGTTGAAGAATACTGTTGAAACTGTTGATATAGTCATGAAAAAGTGTATAGTCTTCACCCGCTGCTAAACCTGATGGTACAATTCTAGTCATGCAAATGAATGTGTCGATGTCGAGCATGAAAATAGGTCATTGGATTACCAGCCATTGATGAATGTTGTTAACCAATGCGAGGCAAACTCACCATTGATGTCAATGAGTGTCAATGTACCCGAGTACATATTTCGAAGTGAAAATAGATGATTTGATGTCGAGCCACTTGCAAGATCTAACGATCAAGGGACATTGATGTATTACCATGATTGCCAACAAGAGAACTTGCCATTAAGGCATGCAAGCCTCTAGGTACTCAAAATGGACTATAGTCTATATCCCAGATAAGGTGCTGAGGTCGATGGGGCAAGACTTGTTGAAAGGTGGGCCTTAAGGAATCCCACATCAGTCAACGTGTGTTTTTACAAAAATATTGGTAGTACTATAGGAAAGATCTCAGTAGAAACAATGTTTATGGCAAGGCAATGCAGTCATGGAAAGGAAGCTGGATAGTTTTATTGACAAGGAAAAATGAACTGAAAAAGATAAAGAGATGTGTGTGACTTAGAAAGATAGGCGTGTGCGAAGTCATGAAGGATAATTCAATGGAATATGGGCTTCAACACAGGGATGACCAATTTGCTTTGAAGGAGAAATGGGAAGAAATAATTCATCATGAAAAAGGGTTTTATGAATGGTCGTTGTGTAACATCAAAGATCATGATGTGTATAATGAGAATCAACTCCTTCAAGCTTGCAACAAGCATGTTTTTCGAAAAAAAAATTGTGATTCTTGAAAATCACTGTGGCATGGAATGCGAGCATCTTCATTCCTTTAATCAAACTTAGTACTAATCCTGCAATCAAACTTGTGAGATCATCATAAAACAAAAAATGTGAGATTAAGTACGAATGCGGCAAAAAAAAGAGATAAAATGTGTTTTTGTACCTGTTGTTGTTGCACGCTTATTTCATCGTTGATTGCTACTTGAAGTGACATAAGAAAAACAAATCATCACAAGGCATAAAAAAAACATGTTTGGAGATTATTGTTTTTAGGAAATGTTTAAGATCCATTTGAAATTTTTATTTTTAGAATGTTTTTATAATTTGTTTTCAATATAATTTTTTTTATTGGCAACATCGCTTGCATGCAATTGTGCAGGGATCCAAATGTGCTCTTTGTGGACGCTTGCACTTAAAGAGTGTATGGAAACACTTTTATCATCACGATCTGAGTAGATACCACTACATGTTCGACCACATAAAACATGAAGTAAAACCATAACTAAAACAAATAACAAGAACTTATTTATCCATACATTTTTCATTTTCATAATAAATTTTTTCTTTGTATGGTTTTATTTATTTATTTATTGTTTTTCTTAATAAAACAAATGATTTTTTTTTTTTTAATGGTTTTATAGTTTTTATTTAATTTTTGTTTTACATATCAAAGGAAAATGCAAAAAGAAAAATAGAAATGATACTAACGGAAAAATGGAAAACAAAGCACCCAAAATTAAAATCATCCTTCTCGCATGTAATCAACATTATAGGCGTATAATTTTCATTCTCAAGGATGCTAAAACTAGAGGCGACTCCAAAAATAGTTGAGTTTCAACAAAACGCATAACTAACAGATCATTGCCAAATCTTGGTGAAGTTTCCCGTGTTCAAAAGACTATCAGATTGTGTGTAGAAAGTGCATTAAATCGCTGAAAATATGGCATAAAGAATGGTGTGGATGGGGTTTTACCCCATAACCTCCACCCATTAAATTGGATTTCCTAATCATTACGCCAAGTTCTATTACTGTGACATTGCATTTGATTTTTATTATTATTATTGTTTTTGTTGCAGGCTGCTACAGGGGTGTATTTGCAGGATGTAACAATGAACGTCAAATACGATTTTATCACAAACGGAGAATTGTATTGAGTTGAAATTTTGTAGGCAGGTTCCTATGGTCCAAATTCTTCTACACGCCAAAAATCAACAATACCCACATCACGGTTTTTGAGAAAAATGAAAAATGGTTGAAGGTGACTATATTGATTTTCTCGAAAACCGTGTAATAAGTTGGCCTGGAATGTACTGGGTTTTTTTTTATCATAACAGAATGCACTTCCTATTCGAAGTTCATAAGAACCCAGATCCCAGTTTGTGAGATATCTTCAGTTTAATTTCTGCATTTTTTTTTTTTAGATTTTGTTTTTATTTGCATTCCTTAATAAAAAAACTTAAAATTAGAAAACTAGTTTAAGACAAAGAAACTTTTTTTTAGTTTTTGTTTTAATTTTTTATTATTCCTAGATTTAAAAGAGAAATTTAAACAATTAAAGAAAGAAATTTGTTTAGCAAATGGAGATAAATGATTTGCAAATCAAGGATGAAATCGATTAGGCATGTTTGCAAAACATTAATTTATTCATTCTTGAAAAAGTTAAAGATATCCTACTTTCTGATCCTCGGGATTGCACGAAGTGTGGATGAGAGCATACTTATTCTAAGTGAAAGAAAAAACTGAAAATGAAAGCATGTATTTTTTTTTAAATGCATATACCCTACCTACTCTACGCTAATTAAAAATTAGAGATTAGTTACGTGTAGTCAAATAGCCAATGTAGCCAAGCACGCAATAGTAATAAGAATATGTCGTCTTTCAATTTCTCAAATGGCAATCGAAAATATACATAAACGTGCGAAATTAACTGTTGAAACTGTAAATTAAAAAAAGAAAAAGAAAAACTAAATAAATCTAAACTCGTACTCGCTTGAAACCATCGTTCGATAAGGCTTTTGTAGGCGTGATTTCCCTCCTTCAGATCATGCTGCAACTCCTTGTTGTCCTCCTCGACCTCCTTGAGGCAACACCCCCCTTCACCTCAACAGGGTCTGCTTGACCTCTCGGTCTTTGGATCTTCCTATTCCCCTGAGTCGAAATGGCTCTTCAGTTCCCACTGGAACCTTCAATGAATACAAAACCACGGGTCCTTCTAGAAGTTACGTCTGCGTGAACAAGCACTAGGCGCGAACCTCTACTCCACGTGACCACTGACTTAATGCAAATGGCTCTTCAAGTTTGCGACTTCATGTTTTGTGATTTTGGGAGTTCTGCTGCGAGTCACCCAACTCCTTCGATTCCTGAAACCCCGAAATGGCCTAACGGTCCTTAGCTCCTCCCTTAGGCTTCCACCATATGACCTCCAGCCAAATCATGGGGCCTCACCTCCGAGCATGTCGCGATTACACGAATCGTGAGTTCGCAATGTGACTCTTATACCACCTTTTTTCGTAGTCTGAACTCGTGAATTCTTTACCACGGATCAACGGTCCTGAACCTCCCACAATCTGACGGTTCATATTCTTGCTTCACGAAGTCGGGACTTCGCAACTTGCGACTTCCGGATAGTCGTTTCCTCCACTCTTCCAACTCCCGAAATGTCGAAACTCCAATAAAAATTCAACGGCTCTCGTTGATCCAGATCTAACGGTTGCTACCCCTCTTGAGATTGCGAGTGTTGAAAGACACTCGGTCTTAACCTCCCTGCCGATCTACTAAATCCAACGATCTAGGGAAAATTGGTGTTTCTCCCTTCGAGAATTCAACCGTCTGTTCAGGTTCTCAAAGACTCCTAGCCAAATAACTTGGCATTTTTTCTCCTAAGATTGGTTTCTGCGAGGTGACTTTGACCTTCGTCTGTCCTCTAGAATTTCCAAGTCTCTATCCCTCCTGAGCTTGATTCTCGCTGCAACCTCAAAGGTTATAAGGGACTCTTGCACGCACTCCTTGCGACCTTCATGATAATCTCTAGTTATCCAACCACCCCAGCTCTGCACACTCATGGTGACAAAATTTCTTCAACCGCTCACTTGGTTGAAAATGTCTAAGACTTCAGCTTGGCCTGCGCACACCTTGCACGACTCTGTGCGATACTTTCACCTCTATTGGTATAAAAACAACAATATCTCTCCTGATCTTTTCTGAGATAAAACTCAGAAAATGTCAACGCACTCCTTGTGGGCCTTCACTGCACTCCTTGCAGGAATTTCTCAGGAAGAGAAACAATTGAAACTCATACTCTCCCTCTCTCGGACTTCATACATTCAACATGAAAACATGTGCATGCACAACATTGAAACAAATGCATAACAGAGTATATAAGAAAACTGTAAACATACCATTCAATAGATGCAAACAATAGCCATAACACACCATGAAAATGGATCAAAGCATTCTTATATTAATCCAATTGCTTATGTACATGGTTTCTATAGAAACAACTATTTGCTTATACAACTTCTACAGTCTCTATTCTTCTCTACTCTCTTATGCTCTCTTGCTCTACGACTTCTATTCTTACAATTGAGATTAATGAATCCAATGCCTCTATGAGGGAGATTTCTTGAGTTTTACCTCCTACAACTCTAAGCTATCTTATCGTAATAAAGACTACAAATACTTTACATTTAATACAATAAATGCCTACAACCGGAAGATGAGAGCAAACACTTAATATCTAGGTTATAATTCCCAAAACATTTAAGAACAATTATGTCTTCCCAGCTATTACATTAATGTTTCATCTTTCAAATTTCAGAACGTATTCAAAATATGCATTGGTGTGTATCCAGTTGTCCTCCGCTTGCGCTTACTGGCGATGCTCCTGCATCATACTCCTCTGGCTGAAAAATTCATGGAATCTTATCCATGAGCTCATGTACCGTATGTCCATGTTTCTAGATATCTGCTTCACTTTCCCAACTAGAATCCTCAATCAAGTGTCCCTTCCACTTTACCAAGTATTCAAAATATGTCTTCCTCTAGATCTTCTTACCAACTCTCTGATTAATGATCTTTTCCATCTGTGGATTTTCCGCTACAGTCATCTGTTTGACCCACTGAACTTCCTTTTGATTCTTTGCCCCATCTGTTTCATCTGCTCTGTAAGGATACATATATGCTATGTTGAATATGGGTGAGATACCCATATCATTTGGCAATTCTATCTCATAATCATTTGCCTCAAATTTTCTCAAAATTTTACACGGCCCTATCTTTTTCATCTTCAACTTGTTATATGTTCCCCTTCAGAACCTTTCTTTTCTTAAATGTGCTAAGACCAAATATCCAACTTCAAATTGAAGCTCTCTTCTGTGCTGATCTTTTCTGTGCTTATATTCCTGGTTGGAACTCTACAACCGCTCTTTAATCTAACTGTGGAGCTCTTGCATCTCTGCTGCAAAATCGTCCGCTCCAACACGCCTAAACTCATTCTGGTCTAAGTCTCTCAACTTAGATATTCCTCTTGGCTGCATTCCATGCATTATCTGGAATGGGCTTTGTCCTGTGCTCCGGTTAGGTGAGTCATTATATGAAAATTCTGCTTGCGGAAAAATCTAATCCCACTAACTATGATGTTCAGCTACTAAAGTCCTCAATAAATATCCCAAACTCTGATTTACTACCTCAGTTTGTCCATCCGTCTGAGGGTGATATGTTGAGATAAAATATAAATTTGTCCCCAGCTTCTTCTATAGTGTTCTCCAAAATGACCAAAAAACTTGGTGTCTTTGTCTGAAACAATACTCTTGGGTAAACCATGAAGTCGAACAATTTCTTTGAAAAACAAATTTGCAATGTGTGTTGCATCATTGGTTTTCTAACATGGAATGAAATGTGCCATTTTTGAGAATCTGTCAACTACCACAAATATGGAATCACAACCCCTCTGTGTCCTTGGTAATCCTAACACAAAATCCATGCTTACCACGTCCCACAACCTCTCTGGTATTGGAAATGGTTGATACAACACTGTGTTCTGTCTTTTCCCCTTTGTGTGCTGGCAAATTCTACATATGTTGACAAACTTCTTAACATTTTTCCTCATCCCTGGCCAATAATACAAACTGTCTAGTTGCACAAATGTTTTATCATGGCCGAAATGTCCAGCCAATCCCCCACTATGTTTTTCCTTCAAAAGGTTTTCTCTCATAGAACTCTTCGGGATACACAATTGATTTCCTTTAAACAACAGTCCATCCTGAATTAAATATTCAATCCATTGGCTCCTGTCTCTCAGAACAGGATTCTCACATGCTTCATAAGCATCCTTGAAATCTGAATAATCTTTGTACATTTCCTTAAGGCTATCAAAACCTAAGGTCTTCACACGAAACTCTTGCAGAATCAAACATTTCCTACTCAATGCATCAACAACCTTGTTAGCATTTCCAGAAATGTGCTTTATAACAAAAGTAACGTTCTACATAAATTCAACCCATTTTGCATGTTTCTGGTTCAGTTTCTCCTATCTGGTTATAAACTATAAGGCCTGGTTGTCGCTATACAAAATGAACTCTTTCGAAACCAGACAATGCCTCCATTTATTCAATACGTGTATGACCGTATAAAACTCTTTATCATACGTGGAATAATTCCTCTTGGCATAATTCAACTTCTCAGTGAAGTATGCAACTAGTCTATTGTCTTGACTCAAGACTGCTCCAATAAAAAATCCACTTGCGTCACATATCACTTGAAATGTCTTACTGAAATCTGGTAGAACCAGAACTGGTTGTCCAGTTATCTTCTCCTTCAACAACTTGAAACTTTTCTCTGCTTCCTCTGTCAAATGAAAAGATTTATGTCTTTTCTTGATTGTGTCCATCATTGATGCACAAATTCCACTAAAATTTCTAATGAACTTCTTGTAAAAACTGACTAATCCTTGGAAGTTTCTGACTTCAAATATATTCCTTGGCGACGAACACTCTTTGATTGATTTTACCTTTTCTGGATCCATCTTCAACTCATTCGAAGAGATCACAAAACCTAAATAAATAATCTTTGTCTTCATGAAAGACGACTTCTTGAGATTTATCAACAACTTCTCTTTCTGCAACCTCCTCATTACTAGAGTTAAATGTCTCAAATATTCTTCCTCAGTCTTACTGAAGATCAGTATATCATCAAGAGATACAACTACAAACTTCCCAATAAAATCTTTCAAGACTTCGTTCATTAATCTCATAAAAGTACTTGGCGCATTCGTCAAACCAAATGGCATAACAAGCCATTCATACAACCCTTCATTCGTCTTGAATGTTGTCTTCCATTCATCACCTTTTCTCATTCTAATATGATGATACCCACTTTTCAAATCAATTTTTGAAAAAAACTTTGCTCCACTCAAGTAATCGATCAAGTCATCCATCCTGGGTAAAGGAAATCTGTACCTAATGGTGTTTTTTTTTATAGCCCTCGAGTCTATACACATTCTTCATCCATCATCCTTCTTCAAACTTAACACTGTTGACACAATGCATGGATTCAAGCTTTCTCTAATCAACCCCTTGTACATCAAATCCTGGACTTGTTTCTTAACCTCTTCATTCTCCTGTGGCGTCAATCTGTATGTTGCTTGTTTAGTAAACTCACTCCTAGTATAAGGTCAATGTGATGGCTTATACTTCTGATGGGTGGAAACGAACAAGGTAAATCGTCCACCACTATATCAGCGAAATTCTCCAGCAGTTCCTAAATATCCTTAGGTAGATCATCTATTGAGGTACTGGTCAAGATGACTCTAGATTTTCTCACCACATCAAACTACATTTCTTCATCCTTCTTGACTTTATCCAGAAGTTCCTTCCCACTCATGAGAAGTATAGTATTGTTTGTTTCTTCTTTAACCTTCTTGTCCTCAATTGGCGGCAACATATGTGTCCTATCATTCTTCTCCAAGGTGTGTGTGTCCTTTCTTCTGTCATGAACAACATTCTTGTCATATTGCCACGACCTCCCCAACAAAATATGACAGACATCCATGGGAATAACATCACATAAGATCTCATCTCTATATCCCCCTATCTTAAATTCAACTAAACATTGTTTAGTGACTATTACCTGATGTCCTTTTTGCAACCACGAAACTTTGTATGGGCTCAGATGTGCAACTGTCTCTAATTCCAAAATTTCCACCATATTTGTGGATACTAGATTATCCGTACTTTCGCTATCAACTATTACCTTGCATACCCTATCCTTGGTCTTGCAAGCAATCCTAAATAAATTGTTCCTCTCGACTAGATTCTCCATCTCTTTCTCTGGCTTCAAGAGAATTTTCTCATCATTAAGGATTTTCTTCCTTCTACATATTCCGCCTCAACATTTCGCCTTTGTGCTTCTGAAATGTGAGCTTCGCCTCCTCCATCCCTTTGTCTATCTGGAAATTCAAAATATTTGTGTCCTATCTTTCCATAGACAAAACATTTTATTTCACCTCCTATGTCTCTTCCTCTTCCTCTTGCTCGAGGAAAAGTGTTCCTATCGACGTACTATCCTCCTTGTGAGATTCCTCCCCTTTCTAGGTGGTTATGAGGTTTCTTTTCTTCATCCTTGGGCTTCTGCACTCTATCTTGGGCAATAGGTTTGCCTCTGCTCTGACTTCTACCTCTGCCCCTTTGACCTTTCCTTCGGGCCAATTTCACTTCTGCCTTTGAAGCAATCTGATAAGCATCTTCTACAATTTTTATTGTCACCATGCTCATCTCATCCTGAATCTCATATCTCAGACCATTCATGTATCTGGCGACCTTTTCATCATCACTCTCGCGATGACCAACTCTAATATTTAACCTGTAAAATTCCTCTGTATGTTTCTTCACTTTCATCCCTTTCTGTCTCAAATTCTACATTCTTCAAAACAAATTGATTTGATAATCTCTGGGTATGAATTTGGCCTTCATCTTTGCTACCATCCTATCCCAGATTTTGATTCCTTGTTTTCCTTTGCAATGCCTGACATCTTGCAGTTCATCCCACCACAGTGTTGCATGCCATTTTAGTCTAGTGACTGTGTGCTTTACTTTCTTATCTTCTTCGATATCCTCATAGTCGAAGTATTTATTGCGATCTCTAAACCAATCTAGTATCTCCTCAATGTCTAAGTTGCCTTCATACATCAGTATGTCCAGTTTTTCTCTGGCCCCTATCCTTGCAACAACTTTGAATAGACGTTCCTCTGCAGTATCTTCGGCTACAACTTATTCTTCGACTCCAACCTCGTTCTCACTTTCGGCCTCACTGACATCTCCAGTATCAGGTGTTCGCCTCTGTGTTGTCTCCATAACATCCAATAGAGCATGAAGTTCTCTCATCTCCCTTTCCACGGCTGGATTGGGCATAGGTCTCTCTTAACGTCTCCTTGGCGGCATTATTTCAATTTGTCCACGCAGAATTTAATCACAACTGTCCTCTGTCTCCCCTCTACATAAAAAAAACGTTGTTAGCTCTGATACCACCTGACATAGCAGTCCCCTTCACCTCAGCAGGGTCTGCTTGACCTTCCGATCTTTGGATCTTCCTATTCCCCTGAGCCGAAATGACTCTTTATTTCCCACTGGAACCTTCAATGCATACAAAACCACGGGTCCTTCTAGAAGTTACGCTCGCGCGAACAAGCACTAGGCACGAACCTCTACTCCATGTGACCACTGATTTAACCCAAATGGATCTTCAAGTTCGCGACTTCGCGTTTCACAATTTCGGGAGTTCTGTTGCGAGTCACTCGACTCCTCCAATTCCCAAAACCCCAAAATGGGCTAACGGTCCTTATCTCATCCCTTAGGCTTCCACCACATGACCTCCAACCAAATCTTGGGGCCTCACCCACGAGCGCGTCGCGATTTTGTGACTCGTGAGTTCGCGATGCAAGTCTTATACCACATTTTCCCGAAGTTCGAACTTGTGACTCCTTTACCAAGGATCAACGGTCCTGAACCTCCCACGATTTGACGGTTCAAATTCTTGTTTCACAAAGTCGGGACTTCGCAACTTGCAACTTCTGGGTAGTCGTTTCCTCCACTCTTCTGACTCCCAAAATGTCAAAACTCCAATCACAAATCAACGACTCTCGTTGATCCAGATCTAACGATTGTTACCCCTCTTGAGTTTGCGAGTGTTGAAAGACACTCGGTATTAACCTCCCTTATGATCTATTGGATCCAACGGTCTAGGGAAAATCAGTGTTTCTCCCTCCGAGAATTCAACCGTCCGTTTAGGTTCTCAAAGACTCCTGGCCAAATAACTTGGCATTTTTCCTCCTGAGCTTGGTTTTTTCGAGGTGACTTCGACGTTTGTCTGTCCTCTAGACTTTCAAAGTCTCTATCCCTCCTGAGCTTGATTCTCGCTGCAACCTCAAAGGTTCTAAGGGACTCTTGCACGCACTCCTTGCGGCCTTCATGATAATCTTTGATTATCCAACCACCCTAGCTCTGCGCACTCCTGGCGACAAAAGTTATTCAACCGCTCACCTGGTTGAAAAAGTCTAAGACTTCAACTTGGCCTGCGCACACCTTGCATGGCTCTGTGCAATACTTTCACCTCTATTGGTATAAGAACAATGATATCTCTCCTGATCTTTTCTGAGATAAAACTCAGAAACTATCAACGCACTCCTTGCAGACCTTCACTGCACTCCTTGTAGGAATTTCTCAGGAAGAGAAACAATCGAAACTCATACTCTCACTCTCTCGGACTTCATACATTCAACATGAAAACATGTGCATACGTAACATTGAAACAAATGCATAACAAAGTGTATAAGAAAACTGTAAACATACCATTCAATAGATGAAAATAGTGACCATAACACACCATGAAAATGGATCAAAGCATTCTTATATTAATCCAAGTGCTTTTGTACATGGTTTCTATTGCAACAACTATATGCTTATACAACTTCTACAGTCTCTGTTCTTCTCTGCTCTCTTATGCTCTCTTTCTCTACAACTTCTATTCTTACAATTGAGAATAATGAATCCAATGCCTCTACGAGGGAGCTTTATTGAGTTTTCTCTCCTACAACTCTAAGCTATCTTATCACAATAAAGACTACAACTACTTTACATCTAATGCAATAAATGCCTACAACTAGAAAATGAGAGCAAACGCTCAAGATTTGCGTTACAATTCCCAAAACATTTAAGAACAATTATGTCCTCCCAGCTATTACATTAATGTTTCATCTTTCAAATTTCAAAAGGTCCTCAAAATATGTGTTGGTGTGTATCCAACTGCCCTCTGCTTGCGCTTGTTGGCGATGCTCCTGCATCACTCCCGCTCGCATAATTTTTCTTCATTAAATGTGCAGGATCCTTGAATGTTGATGCCTCGTTCGTTGCTGGAGGAGTTATTAAGCCCTCAACTACTGTCAAGATCTCCCCTTTGTGAGAAGAGGAGATCCTGACCTTCGCAAGGATTTGAGTGAGTTGTTCCAAGCTTAAACTCATTGTTAAACCATCTTGTTAAAGAGATTATTACAACACCCAAAACTAAAATCTAAATGAAGAAAAACTTAAATAAAAGCACTCTTATTGAAACATGAAACAATTACTCTTCATAGTTGCATAAATCAAACGCTCTTGGTAGTTGGCAGAGACATGATGAGTCTCCACTCAAGTAGCTGCTATGACCCTCTTACCAACACATGTAAATCATACTTGCAAAAATTAAACACTCGTGCATAAATTGAAATTTTCAGGAATTGAAACACTCTTGGCATAAATTGAAATTCACACTTACATAGTTGGCAGGGAGAACATGAGGAGTCTCCACTCAAGTAGATTCTATGACCTCTTACCAACACATCTAGATCACACTTGCATGAATTGAAATGAAAAAGAAACTAACACCTCAATCCATCGTGGTTCCCCGACAACGATGCCAATATGTTGGGCTCTAAAGATGTCCTAAAAACAACCTCTATGCATAAGCCGAAGGTAGGCATTGGCACAAGAATTTTACTTGTTGCCTATGTAGTTTCTTACCGTCCGTTTTCAATACCTCATCCTCCATATATGCAACACCTGTAAAGGGAACAAAAATCATAAAAAAAGGAACAACAATTGTTCCATTCAAATGAAAGACACTACCTGCAAAGGGAACAACAATCGTAACAAGGGAATAACAGTCATTACATTGGACCAAACTAATGTTGTATTAATTGCATTGTAGTACTTTCCCAACTATCTAATTTTTCAATCTAAGGTTCATAGACTTACGAAGCACACGCAAAGTATATGCAAGATTGAAGTGGAATTAATCTAATCTATCGATAAAGCTACAATTGAAATTGAATCATTAATCTAATAAAAGAAGTTGAAACACATGACTTGGAATTGAATTGCTACAACACACGACTGAAATGAAATTGTGTAAATGAAATTAATCTAGGAATGGAAAATTGCATCAAAGGATAAATAACATGTGAAGAGAAACAAGACGACACATGTAAGCTCACACTAATAGTAAAGCAATCTCAAATTACATTACAAGAATCCCATTCTCTACAATCAAACTTATCTTTCAAATCCTAATGACTACTCTTAATGACTACCCCCTCATGAAGACAGAGCACTCTCTTTTATACATGAGTGCTTTGAAAATAAGATAAACATCTCATAATTACATATCCACTTTTATCTCAACCAATTTCCCATTATTACAAAATATAATCCCTTCAAATCCTCACACATATCTTTCATATATCTTGGATAACATATGTTATACATTCCCCATGATCTTCTCCTTGAAATAGGATTTAATTATCTCCTCAAATCTATTAGAATATGAAAGATTGTGCTCATTTTACCATTGAAAATACCCTTGTCACCCAACCATACACCGAATCCACCCTCTGAGCACCTTGACCTTGGCAGAGAAAAGAATCCTGGTAGCGATCCAATGGCCAAGAGAGGCTAATGCACCAAGCAAGAAGTAACCAAGCTGAACAGATAGTCTCACTCAAAAACTGGCGCAGTACCTTCCCCAGGACTTTCACACAAAACTGTTGGGCTGCAGTGTGCAAAAACTGCTCTCTACAATTCTGAGTAGTGTGTATAATGAGAGACTGGAGCCCTGTATTTATAGTAATTCTGGTAGGATTGCCTGGGCCGACTTCTCCTTCTAGGTACTAATTAATTCATATTAATTTTATTTCTGCAGCCGACATCTTGTCTAGGTTTTCCTTCATTTCTTTGCTTCCTTCCAGAACATTCTAATCTTGTCAAAGGTCACAATAGAGGTTCATACCTCCCAAAGCTACTATAATATCAACACTCCCTCCTAGCTAGGGAGGTATGGTCTTGAGCACAATCAGACCATTCAACTGGTAGTATCACGCGCACTGTCATTATTATCCAACTGGATAATCTCCTATGACAACTGGTACACTATCAATTTATAGAACACACCTGTGTTTATCCATGGTAGTACGCAACTACTCAAATCATGACACATAGTCACAAACAGTGGAACAAATCCACCACAGTAGTATATCTCTACTGTTTGGAGACAGGCAGTCTCCATAAAAATCATCTGATGTCAACCTGCACAGAAAAATATTGTTAAAATAAAATGAATCATCTGGGCCAATCTTTCACTCACGTCTGTGAGATATGAAAGAATATCTTCCCTCAGAGTAGAACAATGAGATATCTAGACTATTCTTCTCAAGCAAGGAAGAATAAATTTTTTGTCTTCTAAACCTGGACCATTCCCCACCCTAGGCCATTCTTCCTACACTAATCAAAGTGCACCTTTGAGATAATGTATAAACCCTAAGGAATGCCTGTCCCTGATTGTTGAGCCTGGACCATTCCCCACCCTGGGCCATTCCTCCTACACTAATCAAAGTGCACCCTGGAGAGAATGTATAAACCCTACAGAATGAATGTCCAGACCATTTCCTCTGTTAACCATAAGAGGAAAATATTGTCCTGTATCAACCTCCAAAACGAACCATTCCTCATGTTAACCACAATGAGAAATCATTGTTCGGCGAGGCGGGCCAGTCTTCTTGAGTAACCCTCAAGAAGAGAGACTACCCTAGACCACTCCCCATATTAACCACAATGGTAAGTCGTTGTCTATGATACATCAACAATCTAGACCATTTCCCATGTTAACCACAATGAGAAATCGTTGTCTGTCAAAAATCTTAATCCACTTTCCGAACAGGAAAGAATTTGTCCGAGCTGAACTATTTTTTTTTCAATCACAAAATAAAAGTTTTCAATAATATTTTTCAGTGCTCCCTCCCAACTTGGAGAGTCATTTCTTCCCTTTCAACTAAGGGATTTATTTCCATGATCCCCATCTTTTCTCGGAAATATGAAAACTTTATTTTGGATAGAGGTTTTGTCAAGATATCTATTGTCTGCTTATCGGTGGGGATATACTCGAGATTTACCTCTCCTTCCTAGACTTTATCTCGAATAAAGTAGTATTTGATCTCAATGTGTTTCGACCTTTCATGAAACATGAGATGTTCTAATAATCTTATACAACTCTGATTATCACAATATATTATGGTTGATTCTGGAATCTGATAAAATAAATCGGAGATTAACTTCCTTAACCATATTGCTTCTGTTCATGCTTCACATGCTTCCATATACTCTGCTTCTACTGTGTTGAGTGTGACAGACTTTTGTTTCCTTCTGCTCCAAGATATCATAGTGGCGTCCAAGCTGAAACACATACCTGAAGTGCTCTTTCTGTCTTCTACATTGCCTGCCCATTAAGAGTCTGTGAATCCATGAAGTTGGATATCACTAGATGTGGTATATCTCAAGCCATATTTTATTGTCCCATGAGTATATCTTAATACATGCTTTGCAGCTATCCAATGTTCATGTCTTGGTTCCACCTGGAACTGGATTAGTGTATTTATGACAAAGAAAATGTCTGGTCGAGTATTTACAAATACATCAATGCCCCAATTAGTTTTCGATATAGAAATGGGTCTACTAGATCAGAATCTGGATCTTTCACTTTTCTTATATCTGCATTCATAGGAGTGTCCATGGACTTATAATCCATCATTCCATATTTCTGAAGGATATTTATTACGTACTTTCCTTGTCCAAGGAATACTTCACCATGCTTCTTCCATACTTCTAGTCCCAAGTAATAATGCATGAGACCTAGATCTTTCATATCAAATTCAGAAGCTAATTCCTTCTTGCACTAGATGATGAGAGACTCTTCACCTGTTATGAATAGATCGTCAACATATAGTAGTAGGATTACAGGTGCATTGTCCACAACTTTATAGTAAAGGTTTGGATCTGCATGACTCTTGAAGAAACCAAGTATCGTTAGATAGTTTTCCATTCTAGCATACCAAGCCCTTGGAGCTTGCTTGAGTCCATATAGAGATTTATTTAATCTGCAAATGTGAGTGTCTCTGGAATGTACCTCAAACCCTTGAGGTTGTTCAATATATACTTCTTCCTCAATAGCTCCATTGAGGAAAGTTGTCTTTACATCCATCTAATGTAAGTTCCATCCCATGGAAGTGGCAAGAGATATGATAGCTCTGATGGAAGTATATCTAGCCACCAGAGAAAACGTCTCATCATAATCTTCTCCCTCCTTCTGCGAGAACCCTCTAGCTATAAATCTTGCCTTGTATTTATCCACGCTTCCGTCTGCTGCATGTTTGATCTTGTACACCCATTTTGAAGTTACCACCGATTTTTCTTTAGGTCTTGGTATGATTTCCCATACCTCATTTTTCATAATGGATTGATGTTCTTCCGTCATAGCTTCTTTCCATTGTCCTTTTTGAACTGCTTCTTCAAATGTGGTAGGTTCTTCATCTAGAAGCTTCATCATGTATGTTGCATAACTTGAGAATATTTTAGGTCTTTTACTCTTTCTGAATGTTCCTTCTGGAACCTTGAGTCTTTTTGCATCTTGTAAGGTAGCTTCAAGCCAAGTTGGTCTTTTCTTGATCTTAGGTACGATATCTGAATCAATGTTTTCACATGGCTCCATAGGATGATTAGGTAGTTCCTTTTCGTCATTTTCGTTTTCTGTGCTTTCTTTGTTAAGTTCTTCAATCTCTTCTTCTTCTATAGTTTCTTCTATGGATTTCTTGAAGGCCATCTTCTCATTCAATGTTACGTCTCTGTTGACTTTGATCTTGTGTTGTTTTGGAATATATATTCTATAAGCCTTGGACTAATCATTGTATCCCACGAATATCCCCTTCTTTCCTGAGGGTTCTAGTTTATTCTTTTTATCCTTGGGAATGTGAGAGTAAATAGGGAATCCAAATATTCTTAGGTTTTCCATGTTAGATTTCTTACCTAAGAAGGCTTCTTCCGGTGTCATGTCCTTCAATATACAATGAGGGCTTCTGTTCTGCACATATATTGTTGTCATTATTGCTTCTCCCCATAAGAACATGGATAGACCTTGATCATTTAGTAAGGATTTTATGGTCTCTTCAATAGATCTGATCTTTCTTTCTGCTACACCATTTTGTTGAGGATTATGAGGAACAGTTAGCTCCCTCCTAATCCCTACCGACTTGCAGAATGCAACAAATTCCTTTGATGTGTATTCTCCTCCATTATCTGTTCTTAGCGTCTTGATCTTCTTATTCGTGAGGTTTTCTATCTCTTCTTTAAACTCTTGAAACTTGTTGAATACTTCATCTTTTGTCTTTAGTAGATATATCCAAGTCTTTATTGAATAGTCATCTATGAAGATTACATAGTAAGAAGATCCTCCTAGAGATTTTACTGGCATCAGACCGCAAACATCTGAGTGTATCAGATCTAGAATCTCCTTAGATCTGTTGTTGCTTCTTGGGAATGGTTTCTCGATATTCTTCCCAAGTGCACATCCTTTGTAGATTCCTTCATGTGTAGACTGCAACTTTGGTATTCCTTCAACCATCCTTTTGAGAAAGGGTAATTCTTGATAGTTAATGTGAGCATACCTTTTGTGTCAAAGCTCATTGGGGTTGACTTCGCTGTGTACAAGAGCTTCTTCATTTTGTTCTAGTAGTCTATACAGATTTCCTTCACGACTTCCAATAACCCTAGCATTCTCTATGTTGAAGTCTTTATGCCATGATAACACCTTTCCATCCACGAAAGCTATTATGTTTCCCTTGTCTTCTAGGCAAGATATCGATACAAGATTATTTTCTAAACTAGGTACATATAAAAAATTGCTTAAGTGAACGTAGTTATCTGTTTTCATTTTGATGGAGGCTTGTCCAAATCCCTCCACGGGGTAAGTGGTTTTGTCTCCAAGATCTACCTTGTACGAGGTCTTCTTCTCATTTATATTTGAGATTCTGGCTTAATCTCCCATCATGTGCCTAGAATCTTCGTTATTGATTATCCACATGTCATCTTCAATCGTTCCAGTGAGTGCTGAGTAGTGTAGAAGATTGATTGTTTCACTCATGTCTTCGATTGATTGGTAACTAGTCATGCCTTGATCCAAAACTTCAACTTCATCATTTTTGTCTTCTGAGAGAGCCAAAAGGTGCGTTGAGTTAGGGCACATCTGGATATCTTCGTTTTTAGCGAGATGCTCCATCACAAGGTGTCGAATTTGAGATTAGGGTTTCTGCAACTACTTCTGCTAGTAACCCTAGCGACAATATCTTTGAAAGCTACTCCTGCTAGTAACCCTAGCAACAATTCCTCAACGAGCTCAATATCCTGGCGGCTATGCTTCCTTCCAGCGCTTAGACTGAATGAAGGAGGTGTGGGCCCATAACATGTTAGAATATGAAATATTGTGCTCGTTTTACCATTAACAATACCCTTGTCACCCAACCATAGGCCGAAGCCACCCTCCAAGCACCTTGACCTTGACAGAGAAAAGAATCCCGGTAGAAATAAAATAGCCAAGAGAGGCTAGTGCACCAAGCAAGAAGTCACTAAGTTGAACAGATAGTCTCACCCAAAAAATGGCGCAGTACCTTCCCCAGGACTTGCGCACAAAACTACTGGACTGCAGTGCGCAGAAACTATTCTCTGCAATTCTGAGTAGTGTGTATAATGAGAGACTGACACCCTGTATTTATAGTTATTCTGGCAGGCTTGCCTGGGCCGACTTCTCCTTCTGGGTACTAATTAATTCATATTAATTATATTTCTGCAGTTGACATCTTATCTAGGGTTTCCTTCATTTCTTTGCTTCCTTCGAGAACATTCTAACCTCGTCAAAGGTCACAATAGAGGTTCATACCTCCTGAAGCTGCCATAATATTAAAAAAATCTTGAAATGGTGGAGGAAGTATTCGAGAATTCCTTTTGTATTATTTCTTCACATATTCCTACACATTACAAAACTCACACATTTTTGAGATATATATGAAAACATGTTGATTTTCTAATATTTAATCACAAATTCCCTTTTAATACTAAAATGAATAAAGTGGAAAATAATAAGGTTAAACCCAAATATATTTATGAAAATGATATCATGAGAGGTTAATGGGGCGATGAAATGTGAAGTATGATGAAGGGAAAGGTGGATGAAAATATGACATTTCTGAGCCCCAACAGTTGCTCTTGAATGCTTTTTAGTGCATGTCCTTGACGAGGTCTGAGTACAGAAAGTTGGTCTCGAGATTGTCTCTCTTGTAGACAATCTGTCACACACATCCAAGAAACCCTCCATGGTGAAAGAAAAGAAAAATGACAGAGAAGACGATTCCATTAATCTGTTTCTTGAGCAAGCTCTCACGTGACAAAGATATGAAATGATGGAGAATTTTTCCCACATCCTTCAATGCCTATCGATAACAACAAGCACGTCTTCATCAAACAACCATTTTGGAAGTACCTTTCCTTTGAAGGTACAAGTTAATTTTGATATTCCCATATTTGATGGATATATAGATGTGAATGCCTTAGAAAAATGCTTAAATCTCCTAGAAGGTTATTTCTTTGTTCATAATTTCTCCGATAGGGAAAATATCACCTTCAAACTCCTTAAGGCTCTCCCCCATGTCAAACATTGGTGGGAAACTTACTGGGAGAAAAGTTCCACAGAGGAGTCTGGAATATATGGGGCCGACCCACTTGGGATTTTTTTGTGGATGCGATAAAGGAACATTATTATCCTGTTGGAAACTATGAGGACCAGTACATGAGATGGACCACACTGCAGAAAGAAGGGGGCCAAGAAGTTCTGGAGTTCTCCAATACCTTTTATACCTTGCGCACCAAGATGGGTGTCATAGACTCAGAATAAAAACTGGTTCTGAAATACCGTGGGGTTCTACATAGATACATCCAAAATAAAATGGATTTTCTGGACATCTCATCACTCGATTATGCTTATCGATATGTTATTAAAATCAAGCAGAAGTTTAAGCACCAAAACAAACAGGAGTTAGATTTTGAAAATATGCAACAACTAAAGTATGATAAAGACAATCCTAGCAAACAACATCCTAAAAACAATTCCAAGACAGAGGAAAACAAGGGTCACGGAAAGACGAAGAAGGACACCGGAAAATGATGTGTTTTCCACAAAATCCCCTGGCACAACACCGATGAATGTCACTCAAAACAATCATTGGAGGCCAAGATAAAAGACAAGGAGCCGAACCCTAATTCAGAATTTGATTCTGAAAATAATGATAGAATATAGATCATCGACGCATACCTCACGGCTATTGTCACGACCACAAAAATTCAACCAGAAGAACCAACATATTCTGAACAGGGGGAGTGTATTTTTCATTCAATGATGTGGGTGAAGGGGACCTCACTGCATTTTATTGTTGATAGTAGAAGCTAGAAGAACCTCATCTCAGCAGAGGTCGTCAAACAGTTGGGATTGTCGACAAAACCACACCTGCAACCATACAATATTGGATGGCTTCACTAGGGATGTGATCTCCGTGAAAGTCAACAATGTCAATTGTCATATGACATCCGACCCTTCAAGGATGAGGTATTATGTGATGTTTCCCCCCTGGATGTCTGTGATGTTCTCTTGGGACAACCATATATGTGGAAGCACCATGCTATTTATGAGTCTCGACCCCATAGTGTCATTGTTACTCTGGGGGGTCGTCTCTATAGAATACCATAGGTAATTATGACTATTGTCCCACCTAAACAGTGCCACAAGGTAGTATCTCATACTAAAAAATTCAGTTTCTTCAAAGTCTGTTCAAAGTGTGAACAAAAGAACACCATTGCAGCCTCAGTCCAAGCACCTTCTATCCAACAGAAGCAGGTTGACAAGATTGCAACAAAGTGTAAATATTCCTTCTACACACATGCACCTCATGTAGCCAAACTGGTTAAAAATGTCCAACCCTTCCAGCCACAATTTCATGACAACCTTCAACAATCTAAGCAACACAACTTATGCAACAAGGCAAGCAACTCATCAAGATGCAGATTCAACAAACGCTTTTCCCTCTCCCCCGGGCACTCAACGTAATGGAGACCATTTATTCCTAAGGAGTGAGGATTGATCCAAGTGGATATCGATGTCCACCCACCTTTTTCAACTAATTCAAAACAATTTTCTAGCAATTTTGGTAATTTACTATTTTTAGCAGTTTTTAACTTCCACAGCCATTTTGAGGGCCTAAATGAAGGTTTTTCACGATCGAGTTTCTCAATAATAGATGAGTGGTCTAATTGAGCCCCCAAAATGAATCTCCTTGATGATACCTTTCCAACGAGCTATCATGCACCCTAAACAGAGATCGTATGCCAGAGTTACGCCCCTGGGAAGTTGATACACCAAACTACCCAAAACGGGGTCAACAAAATTGTTGGATTTTCATCTTCCGGGGTTAGAGTTTTGGATTTCATTTATGATAAAAAGACCTTTGGAGCCTCATTGTAAAATCATCTTCTTGTGAATGCGAGTAGCAGACACATCTCTTCTCACAAATAAGCTGTCACCATTCTAGCGAGTCTTTCACTTTGTATTTTTATAGTCTTTGTACATTTTTGCTCATTAATACAAATTTGTGTATTACTGTATCTTTGTGTCTATGGTTGAATCTATGATACATTTATGTTATATTATTGGATATCTGATATATCTTTGTACATTTCTTTATTATATCTCCGCTCTCATTTCGTGCCGAAAATAATCCGGATAAGTGGTATCAGAGCAGGTTGCTCTTGATCGTTTTTTAGTGCATGTCCCTGACGAGGTCTGAGTATAGAAAGTTGGGTCTCGAGCTTGTCTCTCTTGAAGAAAATCTCTCTCACACGCCCAAGAAACCCTCCATGGCGAAAGAAAATAAAAATGACAGAGAAAACGATTATATTAATATGTTCCTTGAGCAAGCTCTCACACGACAGAGGGACGAAATGGTGAAGAATTTTTCCCACATCCTTCAATATTTATCGATAAAAACATGCACGTCTTCATAAAGCGACCACTTTGGAAGTACCTCACCTTTCAAGGTACAAGTTAATTTTTATATTCCCATATTTGAAGGATAGATAGATGCGTATGAATTAGAAAAATGGTTAAATTTGCTAGAAGGTTATTTCTCTGTTCATAATTTATCCAACAGGGAAAAGATCACCTTCACACTCCTTAAGGCTCTCCCCCATGTCAAACATTGGTGGGAAACTTTGTGGGAGAAAAGTTCCATAGAGGAGTCTGCAATATATGGGGTTGAGCCCACATGGGATTTTTTTGTGGATGCGGTAAATGAACAATATTATCCTGTTGGAAACTATGAGGACCAGTACATGAGATGGAACACACTGCGGAAAGAAAGGGGCCAATAAGTTATGGAGTTCACCAATACCTTCCATACCTTACGCACCAAGTTGGGTACCAAAGACCCGTAACAACATTTGGTTTTGCAATACCGTGGGGCTCTACACAGATACATCCAAACTAAAATGGATTTTCTGGACATCTCATCACTCGATTCTACTTATCGATATGTTGTTAAAATTGAGCAGAATTTTAAGCACCAAAACAAATGGGAGTTCAGGTCTACAAATCTGCAACAACCAAAGTATGATAAAAATGATACTAACAAAAAACTTCTGAAAACCAGTCCAAGGAACAGGAAAATAAGGGTCACAGAAAGATGAAGAAGGACACGGGAAAATGGTGTGATTTCCACAAAATACCCTAGCACAACACTGATGAATGTCGCTCAAAACAATAATTGGCGGCCGAGATAAAAGACAAGGAGTCGAACCCTGATTTAGAATTTGATTATGAAAATACTGATAGAAGACAAATCATCGATGCAGACCTCACTATTATTGTCGTGACCGCATCAATTAAACGAGAAGAAGCAACATATTCTGAAGAGGGGGAGTGCCTTTTCATTTACAGATGTGGGTGAAGGGTACCCCACTACATTTTATTGTTGATAATGGAAGCCAGAAGAACCTCATCTCAGCAGAGGTCGTCAAAAAGTTGGGATTGTCCACAACACCACACCCGCAACCATACAACATTGGGTGGCTTCACCGAGGATGAGATCTTCACGTCATCCAATAGTGTCGATTGTCATATAACATCCAACCCTTCAAGGATGAGGTATTATGTGATGTTTCCCCCCTAGATGTCTGTGATGTTCTCTTGGGCCAACCATATATGTGGAAGCACCATGCTATTTATGAGTCTCGACCCCATAGTGTCATTGTTACTCTGGGGGGTCATCTCTACAGGATACCAGAGGTAATTTTGACTATTATCCCACCTAAACAATGTCGTAAAGTAGTATCTCATACTATAAAATTCAGCTTCTTCACAGTTTGTTCAAAGCGTGAATAGAAGAACACCACTGCAACCTCAGTCCAAGCACCTTCTATCCAACAGAAGCAGGTCGACAAGATTGCAACAAAGTGTAAAGATTCCTTCTACACACATGCATCTCATGTAGCTAGACTAGTTTAAAAGGTCCAACCCTTCCAACCATATTTTCATGACAACCTTCAACAATCTAAGCAGCGCAACTTCTCCAATAAGGCAAGCAACTCATCAAGGTGCAGATTCAATAAACGATTTTCCCTCTCCCTCAGAAACTCAACGTAATGGATACCATTTATTCCTAAGGAGGGAGGATTGATCCAGGTGGATATCGGTGGCTACACACCTTTTCCAACTGTCTCAAAACAATTTTTTGACAATTTTGGTAATTTATTATTTTAAGCAGTTTTTAACTTACGGGGCCATTTTGAGCACCTAAATGAAGGTTTTTCGGGATAAAGTTTCTCAATGCAAGCCAAAGGCTCTGATTGATCCCCCTAAATGAATCTCCTTGACTATACCTTTCCAATGAGCTATCATGCGCCCCAAACAAAGATCGTATGCCAAAATTACGCCCCCGGAAAGTTGATACACCAAACTACCCAAAACGGGGTCCATAAAACTGTTGGCTTTTCATTTTCTGGGGTTAGGGTTTTGGATTTTATTTATGATAAAAAGAACTTTGGAGCCTCATTGTAAAATCATCTTCTTGCGAATGCAAGTAGCGGACACATCTCTTCTCAGAGATAAGTTGTCACCATTATACCGAGTCTTTCACTTTGAATTTTTACAGTCTTTGTACATTTTTGAACATTAATAGAAAATTGTGTATTATTGTATCTCTATGTTTATGGTTGCATCTATGATACATTTATGTTATATTATTGGATATTTGAGATATCTATGTACAATGCTTTATTATATCTTCGCTCTCATTTCGTGTTGAAAATAATCTGGATCAGTGGTATCAGAGGAGGTTGCTCTTGATTGTTTTTCAGTGCATGTCCCCAACGAGGTCTGAGTATAACAAGTTGGGTCTCTAGCTTGTATCTATTGAATAAAATCGCTCTACGTCAAAGAAACCCTCCATGGCAAAAGAAAAGAAAAACGATAGAGCATGCGATTATATTAATTTGTTGTTTGAGCAAGCTCTCACGCGACAGAGGGACGAAATGATGGAGAATTTTGCCCACATCCTTCAACGCCTACTGATAACAACATACACTTCTTCATCAAGAGACCACTTTAGAAGTACCTTGCATTTCAAGGTAAAATTTAATTTTGATATTCCCATATTTGAAGGATAGAGAGATGCAGATGCCTTAGAAAAATGGTTAAATCTGCTAGAAGGTTATTTCTATGTTCATAATTTATCCAACAGAGAAAAGATCACCTTCGCACTCGTTAAGGCTCTCCCCCATGTCAAACATTGGTGGGAAACTTTATGGGAGAAAAGTTCCATAGAGAAGTCTGAAATATATGGGGCTGAGCCCACATGGGATTTTTTTGTGGATGCGGTAAATGAACAATATTACCCTGTTGGAAACTATGAGGACCAGTACATGAGATGGAACACACCGCGGAAAGAAACGGGCCAATAAATTATGGAGTTCACCAATACCTTCCATACCTTGCGCACCAAGTTGGGTATCAAAGACTTGTAAAAACATTTGGTTCTGCAATACTGTGGGGCTCTACATAGATACATCCAAACTGAAATGGATTTTCTGGACATCTCATCACTCGGTTCTGCTTATTGATATGTTGTTAAAATTGAGCAGAAATTTAAGCACCAAAACAAATGGGAGTTCAGGTATGCAAATCTGCAACAACCAAAGTATGATAAAGACGGTCCTAACAAAAAAATTCTGAAAATTAGTCCAAGCCACAGAAAAATAAGGATCACGGAAAGACGAAGAAGGACATAGGAAAATGGTGTGATTTCCACAAAATCCCCTGGCACAACACTGATGAATGTCGCTCAAAACAATCATTGGTGTCCAAGATAAAAGACAAGGATCCGAACCCTGATTTAGAATTTGATTATGAAAATATTGATAGAAGACAAATCATCGACGCAGACCTCACTGCTATTATCGCGATCACATCAATTCAACCAGAAGAACCAATAGATTCTGAAGAAGGGGAGCACCTTTTTCATTCACAGATGTGGGTGAAGGGTACCCCACTACATTTCATTGTTGATAATGGAAGCCAGAAGAACCTCATCTTAGTAGAGGTCGTCAAATAGTTGGGATTGTCAACAACACCACACCCACAACCATACAACATTGGATGGCTTCACCAAGGATGAGATCTTCGTGTCATCCAACAGTGTCGATTGTCATATGACATCCATCCCTTCAAGGATGAGGTATTATGTGATGTTCCCCCCCTAGATGTCTGTGATGTTCTCTTGGGCCAACCATATATGTAGAAGCACCATGCTATTTATGAGTCTCGACCCCATAGTGTCATTGTTACTCTGGGGGGTCATATCTACAGGATACCAGAGGTAATTCCAACTATTGTCCCACCTAAATAGTGTCGTAAAGTAGTATCTCATACTACAAAATTCAGCTTCTTCACAGTTTGTTCAAAGCGTGAACAGAATAAACACCACTGCAGCCTCAGTACAAGCACCTTCTATCCAACAGAAGCAGGTCGACAAGATTGAAACAAAGTGTAAAGATTCCTTCTACACACATGCATCTCATGTAGCCAGACTGGTTTAAAAGGTCCAACCCTTCCAACCATAGTTTCGTGACAACCTTCAACAATCTAAGCAGTGCAACTTCTCCAACAAGGCAAGCAACTCATCAAGGTGCAGATTCAACAAACGATTTTCCCTCTCCCTCAGACACTCAATGCAATGGAGACCATTTATTCCTAAGGAGGGAGGATTGATCTAGGTGGATATTGGTGGCCACACACCTTTTCCAACTGAATCAAAACATTTTTTTGACAATTTTGGTAATTTACTATTTTTAGCAGTTTTTAACTTACGGGGCCATTTTGAGCTCCTAAATGAATGTTTTTCGGGATAAAGTTTCTCAATGCAAGCCAAAGGCTCTAATTGAGCCCCCTAAATGAATCTCCTTGACTATACCTTTCCAACGAGCTATCGTGCACCCCAAACAAAGATCCTATGCCAAAGTTACGCTCCCGGGAAATTGATACACCAAACTACCCAAAACGGGGTCCACAAAACTGTCGGCTTTTCATTTTCTGGGGTTAGGGTTTTGGATTTTCTTTATGATAAAAATACCTTTGGAGCCTCATTGTAAAATCATCTTCTTGTGAATGCAAGTAGCAGACACGTCTCTTCTCAGAGATAAGTTGTCACCATTCTAGCGAGTCTTTCACATTGTATTTTTACAGTCTTTGTACATTTTCGCTCATTAATAGAAAATTGTGTATTATTGCATCTCTGTGTTTATGGTTGCATCTATGATACATTTATGTTATATTATTGGATATTCGAGATATCTATGAAAATAATGTGGACCATTGGTATAAGAGGAGGTTGCTCTTGATTGTTTTTTAGTGCATGTCCCCAACGAAGTCCAAGTATAACAAGTTGGGTCTCTAGCTTGTATCTATTGAAGACAATCACTCTCGCACGTCCAAGAAACCCTCCATGGCGAAAGAAAAGAAAAACGACAAAGAAGATGGCTATATTAATTTGTTGTTTGTGCAAGCTCTCACTCGACAGAGGAACGAAATGATGGAGAATTTTGCCCACATCCTTCAACGCCTACTGATAACAACATACACTTCTTCATCAAGAGGCCACTTTGGAAGTACCTTGCATTTCAAGGTAAAAGTTAATTTTGATATTCCCATATTTGAAGGACAGATAGATGCAAATGCCTTAGAAAAGTGGTTAAATTTGCTAGAAGGTTATATCTTTGTTCATAATTTCTACGGCAGGGAAAAGATCACCTTCACACTCCTTAAGGCTCTTACCCATGTCAAACATTGGTGGGAAACTTAATAGGAGCAAAGTTCCACAAAGAAGTCTAGAATATATGGGGTTGATCCCACTTGGGATTTTTTGTGGATGCGGTAAAGGAACAATATTACCTTGTTGGCAACTATGAGGACCAGTACATGAGATGGACCCCACTGCGGAAAAAAAGGGGCCAAACAGTTATGGAGTTCACCAATACCTTTCGTACCTTGCGAACCAAGCTGGGTATCAAAGACTTAGAATGACATTTGGTTCTGAAATACCGTGGGGCTCTACACAGATAAATCCAAACTGAAATGGATTTTCTGGACATCTTATCACTAAGTTTTGCTTATCGATATGTTGTTAAAATCGAGCAGAGGTTTAAGCATCAGAACAAATGGGAGTTCAAGTCTGCAAATATACAACAACCAAAGTATGATAAAGACGGTCCTAACAAACAACATCCCGAAAACTAGTCCAAGCCACAAGAAAATAAGGGTCACATAAAGATGAAGAAGGACACCGGAAAATGGTGTGATTTCCAAAAAATCCCCTGGCACAACACCGATGAATGTCGCTCAAAAAATCCATTGGTGGCCAAGATAAAAGACAAGGAGCCGAACCCTGATTTAGAATTTGATAATGAAAATACTGATATAAGACAGATCATCAACGTAGACCCCATTGTTATTGTCATGACCAAAACAATTCAACTATAAGAACAAACATATTATGAAGAGGGGGAGTGTCTTTTTAATTCACAGATGTGGGTGAAGGGGACCCCACTGCATTTTATTGTTGATAGCGGAATCCAGAAGAACCTCATTTTAGCAGAGGTCGTCAAACAATTGGGATTGTCGACAAAACCACACCCGCAACCATACAATATTTGGTGGCTTCTTCAGGGACAAGATATTCATGTCAGCCATCAATTTCAATTGTCATACGACATCCATCCCTTCAAGGATGAAGTATTATGTGATGTTTCCCCTTGGATGTTTGTGATGTTCTCTTGGGCCAGCCCTATATGTGGAAGTGCCATGTTATTTATGAGTCTCGACCCCGTAGTGTCATTGTTACTATGGGGGGTCATCTCTACAGGATACCAGAGGTAATTCCAACTATTGTCCCACCTAAACAGTGCCACAAGGTAGTATCTCATACTACAAAATTCAACTTCTTCACAGTCTGTTCAAAGCGTGAACACAAGAACAACACTGCACCCTTAGTCCAAGCACCTTCTATCCAACAAAAGTAGGTCAAAAAGATTGCAACAAAGTGTAAATATTCCTTCTGCACACATGCATCTCATGTAGCCAGACTATTTAAAAAGGTCCAACCCTTTTAGCCACAGGTTCGTGACAACCTTCAACAAGCTAAGCAACGCAACTTCTCCAACAAGGCAAGCAACTCATCAAGATGCAGATTCAACAAACAATTTTCCCTCTCCTCTGGGAACTCAAGGCAATGGAGACCATTGATTCCTAAGGAGGGAGGATTGATCCAGGTGGATATCGGTGGCCACCCACCTTTTTCAACTGGCTCAAAACAATTTTCTGGCAATTTTGGTAATTTACTATTTTTAGCAATTTTTAACTTTCGGGGCCATTTTGAGGGCCTAAATGAAGGTTTTTCGGGATATATCTTCTCAATGATAGCTAAAGGCTCTTATTGAGCCCCCAAAATGAATCTCCTCGACAATACCTTTCCAATGAGCTATCGTGCGCCCCAAACAGAGATCATATGCCAAAGTTATGCCCTCGGGAAGTTGATACACCAAACTACCCAAAGCGGGGTCCACAAAATTGTTGGCTTTTCATATTCCGGGGTTATGGTTTTGGGTTTTCTTTATGATAAAATGCCTTTGGAGCCTCATTGTAAAATTATCTTTGTGAGAATGCCAGTAACATACACATCTCTTCTTAGAGATAAGCTGCCACCATTCTAGCGAGTCTTTCACTCTGTATTTTTACAGTCTTTGTACATTTTCGCTCATTAATAAAAAAAATGTGTATTAATGTATCTCTGTGTTTATGGTTGCATCTATGATACATTTATGTTATATTATTGGATATCTGAAATATATTGGTGCATTTCTTTATTATATCTCTGCTCTCATTTCATGCCGAAAATAATCCGGATCAAAAGATCACAACAAGCATCACATATAAGACAAGTATGATTAAAAACAGTACTAATTTTCCATTAAATCCTCATAAATATAGAAGGATATTTACATGACAAACATCATAGTTACAATCTCCATTACAAAACTGGGCAAATTATAATACAGATTCTACAACTTTATTCTCTCTGAAGATTCCTCCTGAGGAATATCTAACAAGCCTCTACTTTGCTATCTCTCTGCTTACAACCTTATATATTATGTTCTCCATGGAGACCACTATGACGCATAAGTATCTTACATAAGTCGATCATAACTAAATTTACATGTATTCAGAGGTCCTCAAGCTATTTGTTACAACTCTGAGGTGATGCTTAGTAACTGAGGCACACTCTGCCTTGTTGTAGTTAGTCATCTGTCACAATCGATAATCAGAAGGGTGTTTTATCTAGTCACCAACTTCACACTGTGGGGTGGTACTAAAGAAGATTACAATGTGAATGGGTCCCAAACTTGGTAGTTCATTGAAGGGTCTCATGGAAGATACAGAGTGTGGTACAGATATGGAGGGTGAACCACTAAGCAGAAATAGAGCAAGGGAAGTGGTGATTAATGGTTGATGATGTATCGGGGAAGAGCTTGAGGCAAAGGATTATAGTGGGGATGGACATGATTGATACAACAAAGTATATGATTATCATTAGTTATGGTCTTGTTGTGAAGAAACTGCTACGGTATCCTATACTTGGGCTAGACACCTTCAACATCCATTTGTCCTTAGCAATATGGACATGTTCCTTCTGGTGAACTACTTTGCATCTCATCTCCTTGTACTGTCACATTCCTTTGGAAGTGTTGTGATCATCTATTACTCCCCTCAATATGTTCTCCTTTTCCTTTGGTCCTCCCACTACTACTGGAGACTCTCCCTTTCTCTGTCTTGGGGCCTTCTGAATTATTGACGTTGATGCAACATGCTTCATCTTAAATGGTGGCACCATCTGCATATGAGTGTCATATTGTGACCTCTAATCCGACCACGTGGATCCTTCCCAATTTCCCCCCATGGTGGCATAGTCTAAATGTTCTACGTTTAGTTGGCATTTTTCACATGAATCTGGTGATCTAAATCTGGGAAAAATCATAATTTTATGTTGTTTAACTTGCATTTCTAAATGCATAAATGGAATTAGCATCCTAAAACACCCTTGGGGCACTAGGATTATACATAATTAACTACTCATTAGGCTACTTATAATGCCATGGACCAATGTCCCTTCATTATACAAAGGGGTAACTCTGGGACATGACAGTACTGGTCAGGACCAACCATCATAGGACTTCATTGATCACATTAACCAACATCTGACTTGAAATTCTGTCATAGCCTATCTTCTGACACATATGATGTAGGTATGGTATTGTCTAGCCTTCCCACATCATGCAAACTTTTAATCTGTGTTATGTTCATCCATTAATCCTTATACTTTCCAATCATATCTCTTGTCCACTCACATTTAATTAACATATCGAGACAACATGGGAATAATAATCCCACAATGGACATTTTTATCCCCCTTGGCTAGAACAATTGACGTCTCAAGACAACACATGCATAATAATCCCACAACGAACATTTGTATCCCCTTAGCTGGCATAACTAAGGCCCTAGGTGCCAAACACACCCATGAGACCAATACTTTGTTGACATGGTAGTGCCACGTAGGTGCCACAATGGCAGGCCACATGGCGATGGTGGGTCACTATGGTGATGTCAACATTGTAGCATCGACGATCTTTCCCGGATACAGGAGGATTTACCTAGTACGGCGGGCCACAAAAAAAGTTGTTTTATTACAAATCATCGAATATGAGTAGGAAATCCAATGAATAATAACACATGTTGTAATTCTGATCAACATCAAGGCACCAAGAAAAAAATATAACGAAATGTTGAGAATTAGTGAGTAATGTGCAAACCTAAGGGGATACATGTCACTTAGTCATTGTAGTTACCTTCATATGCACTTGGGTGCACTGCTAGGAATAGTTGGTCCCACTTACCCGGAACATTTGGGTGCACATGTTGGATGTGATCAATCAACATATAGATACTAAAGGAAGCAAAGTTGACGGATGGAACTTGGGTTAACCTTATAGTGAAGAGGCTTGCATGTGCAAGGTAAGTCTCATATAAAAGGAGGACACCTCAAAAGTTTAGGGTTAGGCACAATAGGATGAATTGCATTGGCTAAGTGAGAAGAAGAGGAATGCATGACTTGTAGAAGGTAGGCATGTGGTTTCTTCAAGGGTTGAATTGATGGTTCATATAGGCAATTGTGCCTTGTGTAATTGTAGTATGTAAATGAGTCGTAGGTAGTTGACCACGCTCCTATGTTGTACATTGTGACATTCTTCATATAAATAAATTTAAGGCAATCACTTTCGGTGTCACCTACACTTTCGGTGTCACCTATGTTCATTGATTTTCTTTTTGTTGGCTAAGTAGTAAGATATTAGCTAAGTATAAGTATTTCTAGGATGTTTTAAGGCTGTGGTTGGACAAGTTCCTATTGTTGGGTGAACTTGGTTGTGTTGGAATTAGTTTTGCATCTAACACATTATATCTTAAGAATAAGTTATGGGTAGACCTTAATTGAAGAGACCTAGTCTAGTTGTAGCAAGTGTAGTTTGGTCAAGCCACAGTGGTTGAGGCAAGGCAATGTTGCACAAATGAAGATGAAAAAAAGAAAAAAATTGGGCAAGTCTCTTAAGTCCATGACCTTATCTCTTAAGATGTTTGACAAGTAATAGAACATTGCATACAACTTTACCCTCTTTGTCAAGGGGTCCAAACCTCAATACTCATCTCTTTGATGGCATTGAAACCAACTCCATATGAATTTTCTTATATTCTTTATTCTTATCCCATGGGTTAAGATTGAACGTCAAGGGAGTCCTCATATTATCATCATAATTTCACACTCATCACCCCCACCGAGATATTTACCATGCTCTCTTTCTCAGATATCCATGAACCTTCCATCTTCATGTACTTCATCAAACTCTCCATTTTACTTACCCAAATCAATACTTATTATCCACAATGATTTAATATTTTCATCTTTCTATCCCTACAACATAAGGATTTCTCCAAGGCTTGGGTGTCACAAGGAGCACTCTGGGTGTAGACTCCCTAGGTCATCTATAAAAATTGAGGTATGTAATAGGAGCTAATTTTCTTTGCACTTCCTTGGTTAGCTCCTCAACCTACTCTCCCTAGGTTTGTGTCATTTTGTTAATGATTTGTTTCACTTGCTCCCTATTTTATTGAATGGGTAGTTTTTCTATTTTAGCCTTGGGTTGATGAGTGAAACCCCCTTTATGCTCTAGTATTTTAGGATGAATTAGATCATGAAGGTCATATGCCCATTCAATATCCTTTTCATAGTTGAAATAAGATACAATATCACTTTCCTTTTTGTAGGAATCCTAGTTGAAGAAGGTATAATTCCCATGTGCAAAGGTACAATGCAACATTATTTCTTCTCATTACTACAAAAATATTAAGTCCACGTGCTCCATTTGACTTCTAAATGTAGGGGGAAATATTTTGGGAATGAGTAATTTTGGTGGCCTTTTAAGTTGGTCCTTGAATCCATGCAATATTATTGCTATATAATCTTTAAAATCATACTAGTCCCCTTACTTGACATCATTATGGAGCCGAAGTGATTGCTTGCACTTAGAGGGCATCCTAGGAGGTGATTCCCATTGAATAATTTGAAAAGCCTTTCTCATGAACTTATCTATAAATTCCTTGTACTCTATCACTTCTTTGTTTTCCTTGACTAGATTCATCCATTCAACAAGAAGTTATGTTTCCCAACTTCATCTGATGTTCAAAGACCCAAGGAATCAAATCTATCAGGTTGGGGAAAGAGAGCATCATGTAGACAACATAGGAGTAGAATATGAAAATGACTATTTTCCTAAATTCCATCATTTGGTGGGAATCATCCATGCCACATATTCATAATATCAAATGCAAGCCTTAGGGGAGGCAGGTGTGGGGGGGATCCTTTATGATCCTGGGGGAAAAACAAAGTCTGGTTACCACTGGAATCTAAGGACGGATACCAACAACAAAGCTGAGGCATACACTCTTCTCAAGGGAATTCAACTGACCCATTCCACGGGAATAAGAAAGCTTGTTGTCCTCGGTGACTCTCTCACCATAATAAGACTGATGGTCAAGGGAACAAATCCCAAAGATCCCGGCTTAAAACAGATCCTAAACAGAACCAGGATGGCCTCCAAAGAAATCAAGACTACCTTCTTTCACATCCTTTGAGGAAATAATAGCGAAGCAGACAAGATGGCTAATGCAGCCATCGATACAAATCCCGACACTCTCAGTGTCGACGAAGTTTTAACCCCAACCACCCTATATTAGTGAATCTCCAAGAGCAAATTTTGGATAGCAAAAGGATTTCCCCCCCATGGGGCTTAAGCATCCCTCACGATCACATGGATAGGAACAATGACAGCTCCACCCAAGTGCGGAAAAAAGGAAGCATCCTCAACCTCCTCAATCGGGGTCCACCGTGTGCCCGTAAGGAAAGTCACGACATGGCTGGGTGGATGCTTTTAGTCGTCCACGTGACAACTTGTCGTCGCACCATTTGGCATGTGCCATACACGAACTCTGTACCTCATGCGTACAAGATGATCTCTTCTCCAAGCAGTGTGAAATATCCTCCTCGCATGGGAAATCCGGTGTACCCGTCTCGCCTGTGTGGACATGATGGCCAGGCCTCTCATCTCCCTCATCGATTTAGCTCCCTTGATGTCAGCCACCCCTCCATGGAGATGCTCAGTACTATGTAGAGGACTCTTCCCACAAACTCGCGGGTTCGTTCGTCATCCCCCTCCTCAACAAACTTGCAGTCGTCCTTGCTCTGCGCGTGGCCTTCGTGGGAATTCCACTCCGCTCGCTCGCTTCTTCAGACCCCCCTGGTTCTTATTGCGGCCTCCTTGCCACCTTGTAGTCATTCTCGATTTCCTCAGAGAGCTCCTTGGGTTGTTTGATGCTGTGAACTACTCAATTACATATATTGGAGCCTTCATCTTGCCTTACTCTTGCCCCCCCTTCCTCTCCCTGCTGCACAGTCTCTTAGTCGTCCACCCTCACGCTTGCCTTTCCACCTGGGCCCTATGCAGAACCCACAAGAACCGGCCAATTCTGGCCTCTCTTCTGGTGACAGTGAAATGCAACAGGAGAATACAGTGTAGGAAGACTCAGACACCTAGCTAGAAGACAATTTGGAACCTGAATGTGGAGGATGAAATAGCCTTCGAGAGCAATTGGGAGCACTGAGTGCTATCAGGGCTTTCGAGATGGAAATTCTTTCCCAACACCGTTTTCTGATCAGTAAACTACAAAACGAAAGCGAGGTGCAGAGAATTCAAATTGCTACCAATCGGGTGTAGATCGAAAACCTTCAGCTCAAGATGGACCAACTTGATGACACACAACCCCGAACAAGCAATACGGAAGCTCAACAAGGATATTCAAGGAATGTCCAGTCCAATTCGATTAATCAGGTACTAGATTTGTAAGCAAAGGGGATATATGAACACCCCAATTTTTGTAATCGTCCCCATAGAGAAGAACTTAGACACAACCTTTCATGGCTGTTTTTATTTTTTGTAACCTCAGTGGATTTATCCACACCGATTAATATATTTTTACTAGTTCTTGTTAATTTTTTTTTTTTTTTTAAATATTCAAATGCAAGCCTTCTTCAATGTATCCCATTGAGGATGGGCATAATGTAGAGTTCAACAATTGAATCAATGTCTTTGCCAATCATTAATGATATCAAGATGATCAATTCTTTGACCCAACTCTTGAGGGTTTTAATTGGAAATATCTATGGCCCAGATAGGGATTGAACTTGTTCCATGAAGTTGTTAAACGTTTCAATCTTAATGATATCATAGACATTTCCCTATATTTGGTTTCTTTGGAGTGGGTCTTGAGTAGGGATTGTCCTCTAGGAGTATTAGCATGGCTTAAATATTTCATGTGGTGATAAAGAAAATTTCCATATTACGATTATTGAACATCATAGCTTGACAAATAAGATCATATTGTTTGGTACCCGAACTCACGAACTCAATAAAAGGATAAGAAATGGGGACTACGACTTTTGCAATACCACTATCCCATGTAGTTCAATGTTTGGAACTAGTGGGAAATTTGATAAATCTCCCCTTGGTTGTGTATTGAAGGGTATGAACTTGACCATATTTGGTCATGGGATCATACACTCAAAACCATGAGTCCATTGGTAGGTGGGGCTTGATTTGACATATTATCACTATGGCACTGTTAGAAGAAGGATTGTGTGTGGGCGATCCTTATTGATCTAATGGCATATGCATGGGGAGGAGGGAGGACTGGCACCATTGGTCCCTTAGGCTCATGTATGCCTTTGATCACCTACTCAAGCAATGGTGTTGATGGGGTGCATTGTTCCCATTACCCACCTTCATGTCTCGTTATTGTGTTGCCATGTGTTGATCCTTAAGGGGAGGTTGGAAAGCCTACTAGATCATGCTCTAAACATGTTAGAGTGAAACCCACATACCATTTCTCTCAATTAATCGCCCAACGACACACTACAATATGGGCTTGACATTGCTAGTGATTATGGAATGAGTATACCACTGAACGAGACCAATTATACATCTAACATTGTTTTGTGTATGTGCTTCCCAAACATAGGCTAAGGTATTCATGAAATATTCAATGGAGGATTTTGACTAACCATAAATTTAAATTTAGAAAGAGTCAAATTTGATATCAAAACATGAACCTTACATCCACAACCCCAACAATTTGAGATGATGAAACACTCTTTCATACTCATGAGTGGTTCCTTCACACTACTAATCATTTATAATATTACATCATATATTGTTTTTCAATCAAACTCTTAATGCTATAACCAATCTCATCTTCGCTTCTATAGGCACATTTGGTCTAAATAGGGAATACAACCAATGTACATTTTTCTTTTTCCCTACTACAAATAAATTAAAACATTATGTAGAGTATTTTCAATTTCCTTATGACCCATGAATCATATTAAGCAATTTGAATTGTGATCTTGCATGCTCCATCTAACTTTTGAATTTAGGGGAAAATATTTTGGGAGTGAGTAATTTTGGTGGCATTTAAATTTGATCCTTGAATCCATAAAATCTTACTACTGTATAATCTTCAAAATCATACTAGTCCGCTTACTTGACATCATCATGGATTTGAAGTGATTTCTTGCACTTATAGGGCATCCTAGAAGGTGATCCCCCTTGAATAATTTGAAAATTCTTTCTCATGAACTTATCTGTGAATGCCTTATACTCTGTCACTTCCTTGTTTTCATTGACTATATTCATCCATTCAACGATGGGTTATGTTGCCCAACTTCATCTAATGTTCAAGGACCCAAGGAATAAAATCTTTCAAGTTGGTGAAAGAGAGCATTAGATAGACGACATAGGAGTAGAATATGATAACACCTATTTTTCTAAATTCCATCAACTGGTAGGAATCATCTATACCACATATTCATAATATTCAAACACGAGACTTATTGAGTGTATCCCATTGAGGATGGGCATCATGTAGAGTTCAACAATTGAATTAGTGTCTTTTCCCATCATTAGTGATATCATGACAATCAATTCTTTGATCCAACTCTTAATGGTTTTAACTTGAAATATCTATGGTTGAGGCATGGGTTGACCTTGATCCATGAACTTGTTAAACATTTAAATCTTAATGATGTCATAAACATTTCCTTATATTTGGTTTCTTGGGAGTGGGTATTGAGTAGGGCCTTGTCCTCTGGGAGTATTAACATGGATTAAATAGTTCATGGGGTGATATATAAAATTTACATATTATGGTTATTGAACATCATAGCTTGACGAACAAGATCAAATTGTTTGGTACACAAACTCAGAAACTCAATAAAAGGGTAAGTAATGGGGAGTATGGATTTTGCAAGACCACTGTTCCATGTAGTTCAAGGTTTGGCACAAATGGGAAATTTGATAAATCTTCCCTTGGTTGTGTATTCAAAGGTATGAACTTGACCATATTTGGTCATGGGTTCATACACTCAAAACCACAAGTCCATTGGTAGGTGGGGCTTGATTTGACATATTATCACTTGGCATTGTTAGAGGAAGGATTATGTGTGGGAGATCCTTATTGATCTTATGACATATGCATGGGGAGGAGGGAGGATTGACACCGTTGGTCCCTTAGGCTTGTGTATTCCTTCAATCACCTACTAAATCAATGGTGTGGATGAGGTGTGTTGTTCCCACTACCCGCCTTCCTGTCTTGTGACTTTGTTGCCATGCATTGATCCCTAAGGGGAGGAGGGAACATCCACTAGCTTGTTTTCTTACATAAATATGTTAGAGTGAAGCCCACATACCATTGCTTTCAATTAATTGTATGGCCTACGCACTACAACGTGGGCTTGACATTGCTAACGACTATGGAATGAGTATATCATTGCCCAAGGCTAATTTAACAACTAGCATTGTTGCACATATGTGCTTCCAAAACCTAGGCCAAGGTATTCATGAAATATTCAATGAAGCATTTTGACTAACCACAAATTTCAATTTAGAAAGAGTTAAAGTTGATATCGAAACATGAACCCTACATCCACAATCCCAACAATTTGTGACGGTGAAACATTGTTTCATACTCATTAGTGGTTCCTTCACACAACTAATCATTTATAAGATTACATCATATAATGTTTTTCAATCAAACTCTTAATTGTAGGACCAAGCTCATCTTCACTTCTATAAGTACATTTGGTCTAAATACATAATACAACCAATGCACATTTTGCTTTTGTCTCGCTTCAAATAAATTAAAACATTATGTAGAGTCTTTTCAATTTTCCTTATGACCCGTCAATCAGATTAGGCAATTTGATTTGTGATCTTGAATGCTCTCTCATTGACTTAATACTAGCTACAATGTTTTTCCTATAAATCTCTATATACATGATATACTAACTCTAGTAATGCTTGGACTTCATATAAGGACACATTGATTCATGCAAATTGATAAAATATTTTAATCTTTCATCTTAAACCCATTCCTTCTCCCTTTGAATAACTCACAAACACCTATTGGTGTGATCACCACTTTTGTCTTCCATGACGCTACTAATGGTCGCATCACAAAATTTGTAGCAACATGTTATGCAATTTGAAATTCTTGCATCTCTCTAAGCCTCAAAAGCTTTACGAAAAATGACATATATTATTTAATTATGACATGTTTTTAATTCACCCGTAATCAAACTTGTCTACACAATTGACCCAACGAAAATAAAACCCAATTATATTGATGACCCTCAGTTGTTTCTTCATGAAGTGAACCCTTTTGTCATCAAATTCCTTACTTTTTGGCTCCAAACTAATTATGACAATGCAACTACACATGCTATATAACATGATTCATTTAAAAAATGTATATAGAATGTAAGGTGTGATTTACAATTGGTTTAACCCCACTTCAATCTCTAGCATGTCTTTGAAGAGGTTTTACTTATTTGTAATTAACATAGCATTTCATTCCTTATTTGGATTCAAGGTCTCAAATTATGGATAACATAAACAACAATATCTACAGAGACAACCAACCTAGAGACTTGACTTCTTGATTAATTGTAATTCAGAACACTCAACCACGCTAGCTAACCCATTGAGCTTCACTAAACCACTCTAACTAAGCGAGTGAACTTAAAAACAAAAGAATACCATTGCGGATTATAACTTAATAAGCTTGGTAATTCTTTATAACATGAATAACAAAAGTTTCAACTTTGCATCGAGGCATGACCAATGCTTGTGACATCCTTGACTCAAACAATGTGTTGATTAAGTTAATTTTAGTGTAAAATATCTACTTTGGCGCCTATTTCTCCCTCCAATTTCTCATTCCCCCTCCCGCCTTTTGAAGCTCTCTTCTACTTCTTATAATTCAGCAGATTTTGTGAAGAGGTCTTGTGGATCTGATTGAGGTGTATACGTCCTAGAGCACTGGTAGTGGTAGTTTGAAAGAAAGAATGGTAACATCAACTGTGCATGAATACAAATATATTGATATAGTGGAAGGAAGTGAACATCCATACAAGTGCGCTCTCTGTTCCAAAACCTACTTTGAATTCAGGTTCGAGACAGACGTAGTGAGAGACCATCTGCTTGAAGCCCATTACAGTGCTATTGGAGCCGCATTTGATCATGACGATGATGATGATTGTGATTATGAAGGTGCGGTTTCTCGCATGGACCTAGATGCATGCTCAGATGGGCGATGGGAGGGGCCTGGGGATAGTGATGATTATGGGGCTAGCGATTCTGAAGACGTGCAAGAACGGGAAGAGGAAAAGGAAGGGGACGGGGATCGATCAGGGGCCGGCAATGCTGGAATCGATGCTGCTGCCTCAACTCCAACTGCAATGTCATGGCCCGAGCGCAAGAAGGAAGATGTGGATGAGGCTGTGGCCAGGTGGTTTTATGCCCATCTCATACCCTTCAATGTTTCGCGTAATCCCTATTTCAAGGAGATGATAGAGGCATTAGCCAAGGCTGAGAGGAATTATGTAACGCCCTCTCCCAGTAGGCTGAATAGCCTATTGACTGATGAGCAGAAGAATGCCATTCTGAAGAGGAAGAAAGCCATGAACAAGAAGCGAAAAATAAGTTGCATGTGGTAAAGACATGAAAAATTGGCGTTTTAGGGTTTTGAGGTTCTTAAACTTTTTATTTTCGAAAATTCTGGTGTTGTTAATAGTACATTGCCCTAAGCTTTTGTGGATAGCGTTGATCAAGAGGTATGTGGAGATTGTCATATTGGGTTTGGCTCTATCAGCTCAATTTTTGCAAAGTGATATGAAGATTAGTTGTGATAAGGTTAGAAAGATAGATGTCTCCAGGTCTGTTCTTGCTAAATCACAAGTTATTGATATATCTGACTTGCGAATTATAAAGGTAGATATATCAGAGAATCCCTCGGCTCTTACTAAATTACAAATTATTAGTATATCTGACTTGTGAACTATTGAATATACTCTTGAATATAATGACAGCAACTCAAATCGCTCTAACTAGTTATCCATTACAAATTATTGACATATCTAACTTGTAAGCTATTGAATATACTCTTAAACATATTGACATCAACTCAGATCGCTCTAACTAGTTATCCATTTTCCATAGTTAAAAAAAAAAAAAGTGTACACAGATCATGGCTATGGATATAATATATGAGAACAGTTTTGTTTGTTTGTAGCATAATGATGCTGCTGACTCTAGCTCTTGATGGATGCAATTGCATTTTGCTTTCCGTTTTGTATGATAACCAATTGCAAGAGGAAGAAAATCACTGTGTTGCTTCTGTTTTTGAATTTTGTTTCCATGTATTTTATTAAATTATACTATATGACACATCTAATCTATCACAGGCTGTAAGAACACTTCACTTATGTTGGTGCACCAGCTTAAGGGCGACTGCTAATTATACTTCTGGATTAATGTAATTGAAATTTGGCATTTTATAATATCTAATTGCAAGATTAATAAAATTATTGTTAAGCATAAAAAAACACCTGGCTTCCATGAAGGCACCAGCACGTTGCTTTCCTGTCATGCATCAGCCTAATGGGGTTTGTTTATCAGAGTTCTTTAGGATTGCAATCGAACTTTGCTTTCCATTTTATAATACCCAATTGCGAGATCAAGAAAATTATTGTGCTGTTTCTGTTTTAAGTTTCCCTTCCATGTCTGCCCTGAAGCTACTTTGCACAACATATCTAATCGGCCTGAGCACTTGCCTTCTGACTATGCAACCATCTTAATGGAGTTGCTGATTAAGAAAATTAGAGAAAACATATTATGATTTTTTTTTATGTTTTTTTAATATATCTTTTCCATAATATGTTTTTTTTAATATTTCCCACTATTTAAATGTTTTTCATTTTAATATGTATTAGACAAAAGAGGGTATTTCCATGTAGAATGAACACCTTAAGCAAGGGTTCACACAATAAGATCAAATGACAATATACAAGTGTATTATGTGGTTAAAACCTTCAAAGAGAGGAACAGTTCACGACTATAGCTAATGTGGCCATTTGAGACAATATATTATTGCAAAAAAAAAAAAAATTGCACATAAGAGTTTATCACAATCTATCTTTTAACAAATGTTTCTTCAGACTTTTTAAATAGAGATCATGGACCAATTGGGTGTTATGTTATGTATCAATATAGCTCTTAATATCGAGGAAAATGAGTTGTTGGATC